>KZ308217.1:650627-686428 GCA_000376725.2 Ladona fulva | reverse complement strand
ATATTATTAATTTTATGTTATTATTATTCTTGAATGGGAGAACTAAATGGATAATATGTATTGTATGTCATATATATGTAACACGTCCATGTTGATTTGAATTATTTATACAAGGCATTCTTGTTGTCAAATTTTTAGTAACAAGTCTTAATCTGTGATCTTTTATTCATGGTAAGAATGTTTTCTGTAACATTTTCCAGTCTATCTATCTAGTGATGTAAGTATTTTAATTAAATCAAAATAACTTCTATTATGGCAATGATATAATGGTATAATTGCTACTTCTTAAATTGTTGAAATTTTTATAGAAACATCAATCAGCAGTGTAGATGCTTTATGTATTAAAAAGGCCTGGAATTTGCTCATTGATTACCTTAGTTATATCCAAATTCTCAGTTTGATTGCTGGATATTATGTGATTAATCACCATATTCATCCACGTAAAACACGAGTCTGTGTATACCATAATTTCAAGAAGGGAATTTTGATTTGAAGAATTGAATTTAATATAAAAGTATTGGATCTCCCACTTTATTTTGATAAATCAATAGGCATATTTATTAAAAGTATATTTAATTTAAAATATAGACACTGAATACAACAAGATGGGTGAAATGAAAGAGTCAATTGAGTTAAAAGAAATAAAGTATTATATGTGTATAAAATACGGGTAAAACTTGAGCCCTAAATTTTTAGAAATATGCACATGTGGTACACTACAAAATTCTTTCATTCCAAATCAAATTATGTGAACTTCTCTATGTAAATTAATTGTCTTGAGATATCAAAATGAGCTTTTCCTGTGTGTCCTGATTCTTTGAATTGGAATGGAATTTGCAAACCTGGTTCCTCTTCTCTGTTAGCACATTTTTGATTACTTTAACTCTGTTCTTTACTTATTATTTTGTTTCCAGTTTGTCTTCAATTCTCGAGATCCCATTGTGATGGGAGTCATGGTGGAAGCTGGAGTCGTGAAGGAAGGAACTCCTATTTGTGTACCAAGCAAAGAGGTATGTAACAATTTTTTTCCATGCTTTAAAAGTAGTTCTTCTACTCCTTCTTTAAGTATCTGCTGTCATTTTAGTTATTATTATTTCCTTTTTCCTCTTGAACTTGTATGTCTGGAAGTTTGCTTGGTGGAATTTGTGCGAGTCTGGGTGTGAATGATGAAAACATGCTTCACATGGGATTATTGTGCTTCGTTTCTTAGTTTAGAAATCTCATAGATCAGAAATTCTAAGTGTCATAGATTTGTATTCTCTTGTAAAGAATTTGAGAAAACTGTGTAAAAAGTCATAATTTCTTCAACTTTTATTCATAAATTCTATATTTTCAAAGTCAAGGTTACCAGTGAGTTGAAAAGCATAGTTAAGGTTGGTTAAAAATGTTGATCATTTACTTGAAGTTTATAAGTAAACTTTGGATTTTCAAGAGGAATTTAAACTAGCTTTTCTTTTGCTATAAGTTATTCTTCTTAGTTAATAAAGATGACTCAAATTAAATCTAGAATCACATAGATCATTGATGAAGTCCTTGTCATTTGTGTGTCTGCTTTTATTCCTGTAAACCTCATTGCCTTTTTAGTTATTAAAAAACTAATGTTGAGGTTTGTTTAAGCCAAGTTATGTTAATTATATGACACATTGTTACATAGATGTTTACTCATTATTTTTTATCATTACGTCTGAACAACATAACTATAATTCTCATTTCCCATCAACATTTGGTTATGCCTATTACAATATTTATTCTTCTAATACAAGCAATGAATATAGCTGTTTCAACACCTAGATGCTTAAGTATTCTTAGAGTTGAAATTTTCTTCTGTTGAGTTTTATAATTAGGAATTTTTTCTGATCACCTTTTTTTCTGCAATTGGAGGCTCAATTTATGCTCATTCTTCCGAATGGTCACTTAGGGTTTTGATGATTTAAAAAAATAGGATTGTTATTTTAAATTCAGTGTGATATCCCAATATTTATGAAAGGTATTTGGCATGTTTTTTAGTCTTTGTATAATTTTGATTTAATAGGAGTAATTTTTCAGTAGTTTATAGAGGTTGTTGTTTCACATTTACAAGCTACAAAATTCGCTTTGTAAGTAAATTCTTTGCGTGTATCACATCCTGGAAGGCTATTACTATGATGGGAATGAAAACAGTTCACTCCATTAGAATATCCAATTAAATACCATTAAATATTAAATTAACCATTCTGTGGAAGTTTTGAAAGTGTCTTCATTCCCATTATTACTCAGTTTACATCTTTACAAAATGTTAAATATAGTATTGCAGTACCTTTTATATTTTCATATACTGTTGTGAAATTCAGTATAGATAGAACAGCTACCCGTCTTCTTATTTCTGTTTGTATTTCTCTTCTTGTTTGGGTAATCAATCCCATACTGTGTGGCTCCAAGAAGTGATATGCAGATTTTTAATTTAAATCAAGTGATTATTGTGAAAGGTAATCAAATGGTTGAAAAAAATGCATCAGTAACATCTGTGGAAATGAAATATAATACAGAATATCTTTCTTCAAGCCTTGCTTGGAGACATTAGTAAATTATTCACTATTATTGGATACATGTACAGTAAGTTGCTAATTTACTACCATGTTCGGTTCCATTCCATTGGTCGTTAGTCAGTTCAGACATAAGTCGAATAATCATGATTTTTTGGTTGATTTGGATAGAAATTATATCCATGTACACTATCTTCTTGAAAATGGAGGCACATGGCTATCTGTGGAAAATCTGTAGTGTTTTCAGGCAATATTTCCTGGGTTTTTGAACCTGTCTATCCTTAAATTCTAGTAGTAATGATGTTACAACAGCTATGGTCATTTTTTGCAAGAGCTGCCACCGGGGATTGAACCTGGGACAACTTTCACTGAAGTTGAACATTTTGGCCACTTGGGTATCTGGGAGCCTTCCTTTAATTCTTTTACCTTTTCAGCTATCTCTGGGGTTCCCAATCAAGGGCATGGAGAATAATCGGTAAATTTGTATATTTTATCGAAGTATTTTGATAGAAAGTGCTATCAACATTTGCATGCTATTCCATGGTAGTATCTATCATCGATGTGTATCTGGGAATGTGCTTGGCGAACGTAAGAATTTATTTTTTATCACGATGGAAAGGTGGTGTAAGATACATTATTTAAAAAAACAACGGGGCACGGTGGCTAGAAAGGTTGGAAACCCCTGCTCTATCTCATTCTTGTTTCTTCCATTCTTCTTCCGTCGCTTCTTTCCCCTCTCTCTCTTTCCTTCGTCTCTCCTCTACTCTCACCCAACTCCACCCGTATGCGTGTGGCAGTCCCGTCGAGGGGACTTTTGGTGTGCGGAGGGAGGATGGGCAGGAGTTTATTCATAGCTGGGTGGGGGCGTGGCTTCTCACGGAGGAAGTGAGGGAGGGGGGTGCGTGGGTAGGTGGTTTGGAAGTGAGCCTAAGGAGGGAGACGGGGAGGTAATTTTTGGTTTAGGATGATGAGGTGGGTAAGTGAATTTGGTACCGTGGAAAGACAGCATAGGTAGATGTGCACAAGTTTTTTTCGTTAGGCCGTGGAAGGTACTAGCCGATGCTTTGGTTCCGTCACTTGTCTAAGAGTGGTTGTTTTATTCAATAAAACGAGTTGTGCGAGTGATATCACTCTCTCACTAACGAGAAAAATTTCATTTGATCTTTCTTATCGATTATCCAGTACTTCGAAGTAGCCGAGATCTGGAAGGCTTACACAACTAAATGTCAGGTATCGTTGAAAACGGGATGGCCATTGTGAATTTTTGGTACGTGTGTTATCGCCATGCCAATCGCATTATTTCAGCGTCAGAAATATTGAAAGAACAATGATATTTCAATCCCGGAAAATGATCATTTAATCGATGCACTTCATCGTTCGGTATCAATGCAACGATTAGACGAGTGATAATTAATACCTGATGGAGTAAGGACAGTAAACTAATAATTAGTTTTTCAAATTTGGGCGCAGACTAATAGTAATTCTGCGCAGGATTGATCTTATTGGTTGAATGTTTCAAGAAAGGTTTAAATTGTTTTTTCATTCAATTGGATTATGGCTTCATTAATGGCTAACTGAATCGTGCATAATCACGTAAAATAAAAAGCTGGTAGTAATAGCAAATTACCCGTTTGTGGAAGAGATAATAATAATAATTTTGTCTTTAGCAATATGGCGCATTTTGTCAATGTTGACCGTACTTACAATAAACCATTTACGAAAACACGTGCCCTGACCGGGATTTGAACCCGGGACCTCAGTGTTGCAAGGTCAGCAATGCTAACCACTATACCACCGAGACCGGCATAATGGGTATGTTTTTGGTAAAACATTCTCGTAATAAGTTGTAATTTACATTTCGTATATATTTATTTCAACATAGTTTAACTAGTCTTCTGTATTTTTTTTTCTCCTCGACTAACAGAATTTCATCGTAATCATTTTAAAGACTTCTAAAAGGAAATTTAATTTCTCTCGATTCATGCCATTTGGAGAGTCAGGAAAACTTGTACATTTCCTGTATTTAGTCTTCGATCGCATTAGTAATTATTTCCTCAAGATTAGTGGTTGTCAGAATATTCGATAACATTCACCGGCTTTTGTTTTGATAAAGTTTCAAATACACCGGTTCTCCACGAATATTTACATTTAGTTCATCGAGAAGCTGGCGGCCATTGAGGTATTAAATGTCTGATTTACGTGGAAAATTGACATCTCACGTCGCGCCATTTGTTGGAAATTAAATGGGAAAAAAATCAATTCTCAACGCAACTAAAGCTTAGCGTAACTCGTTCTGCGGAGGTCGTCGGCTGTTTCGAGAGCACGGACGTTAAAAAACCGAAATAAGGTTTGGGTTCGTGAGAGTCCGAATATGGGACGGCCATATGGCGACACGGTGGCGCTGATTGCGTTCCTTTCCATGGATCTTTTCTCTCAATCACGAGGCCGCTTCCTTTTTGTTGGTTAAACGCTTCATTCGATCCTCTGTATCAGTCATCCCATACATCCACGAAGCTGATGACTTAAAGTATTAAATTGTAGTTATCGTTGAAAACGGGGGCAGCTAATTTGCGTTATCGCCATGCAATGCGTATTATTCCTATGCCATATTATATTTAAAGAATAACAAAGCTGTAGTTACTTCCCATTACTCCCACAAACGTACGTTTATGGGATAATCACGGCGAGAGATGTAAGCAGAGACAATGGACCAATTCATCCAACCATCCCCATTTGTATGTGATTTGTAAAATTGTCGCTTTTGGTTAAAAATTTCAGTATATTTTCTGTTTTGATCGATTATAATGGACCTTTTTTAATTTTGCAAACTACATAAAATTGTGTGTGTCTGTAAAATTAAAAAATGTGCTTATTGTTTTTTTTAGTGATGGAATACCATCAAGTTAAGGTCTAGACGATCTTGTTCATTCCCTTATAATGAATTAATAAAAATAAAATTTACTTATATTCAATATGGAATACCACTAAATTAATGCCTCTAACATCCAACGTATCATTGCCTTTTAGGTAAATCGGTGCTTGAATCGGCCAGATCTTAATGTTGACTGATCAGCACGTTAACCATTTCGCCACATAGTTGGCTAATTAATTACCTTTGCTTTTTGGTCTAAATGCGGGAATAGGTCAAATGGTACTTTTTACCTCAAGTTATAAGGATAACTTATTAATGGCCTTGGATAGGGCCGGAGGTGGTCCTTCAGAGCTTGAATTCCTTGCGAGGTCTTGGGTGGTGCCGAACCTTTTCTTTCTTTGTGATTTTCTTGCCCGTTCAACAATTTTTGGGGCGGCAGTTGCGGCTTTGTAGGCGGGCGACGTTCACCGTAGTGCCGGTTCTGGCCTAGGAAACCTCTGATTGGCCACTGTGATTAGGAAGCAACCACTTATAGAAAAGAAACATTATTTAAGATGTGAAATTTTCCCTCTAACGGAACTTTATTAATTCTTATGGCATGTTTAATTATTGATTGATTAATATTGATGTTTCCAACTAATATTTAACAGATAACTAAGTCTGGTAACAAGTTACATACTTGTATATTCATTCTGTTTTTCAGTGCTTCTTACATTTTCTTCTATTCGTCACCTTAGTTATCTCTTTGTTCTTCATCACTTCTGTCTTTCGACGGTCTTTCCTTTCTCATGTTTTCCGTTCTTACCCTGATTCGTCAATTCTAATATCCTTTTAATATTTGAAGTCTAGATTTCCTCGTTATTTATTATCCTTGTTCAATAGCGGTTGGTTTTCAAATATTTTTCCTTATTTTAGCTTGATTTGCAGAGATTTTTTCCTTTTTCACGTTTCTCTAGCTTGTCGCTGTTTATACTTTAATCCGGAAAGTTTCAATTTTGGCGAATGGGTATAATCCGCTTGAAACAGTCGCAGGGAAATATTTCGCCTAATTCGATCGTGGGATTTATTTTAACATTCAGATTCAAAGACTTCGGAATTGTAAAACTCAATTGCCTAATTCGACATTCTTACCTTTTTCTTTACCGTCAAACGATTTTTCTGGCGTTATTTTTAATTTAATCGCTTGCTTTAGTGATGCTATCATTGTGTGTAGCTTACTTATAGGAAGCGCTAATTTGTTACTTTTGGTTCAAATTTACAAAACCTTCTTTCCGTAGGAAATGGCTTCGTAACGTATTTTATGTGCACAGTAAAAAGTGAGAATATGCATTACAAATGTATATACTAATTTTTACTGAGAAAATGGAGTTCTCCAGATTTCACCGTAGAAAATCAATTTTATGATTAATGTAGTCTAAAATTTTTAAGAAATAGTAATCTGTTTCAAAATACGAGTATAATTTTTATATGATAGCATAATATATGTGCGTGGTCAGTTTTCACATTCACGTTCGGTTAGTTTGCATTTATCTCTTGCGTAAAAGATCGTTAAGCTTCGAGTTGCTGAATTACAGCGCCGTGCTAATTCTCAGTGGCATTATCGTAAACATTGATTGAACAGAAGTTGAATAAACATTAGGTGGTGTTAACCACCGTAATTTACCACTCCGTATGCATTTATTCATTCACAAACATTCACAACGATTCGCAAGCATTCGGAATTCGGTCCAGAAGGAACTAAATCCTCGGTTTCGATTTAAAAATAAAAGGAGCGTCTCTCCCTACGCATATCTTCCTCTCGCTTCCTCCCTTTAGATTCTCTTTCTGCATCCTCCTCATCTCCCATTTATACTGTCGCACTCCCCTCTATTTCCCGCAATTCATGTCTCCCCCTCTTTTACTTTCACCCCTCATTCATGCCCCCTCCCTTCCCCTCTCTCCGCCCGCCTCACTTCGTCGTCTGTTCCTCATTCATCTGTGAGGTGTTACCTGCCCTAGTTCTCCGACCGACTCTCGGCCATGGCACGATTCGGCATTTCTCTATTTCAGTTGCGAGCGCTGTCTTTCCTCCTTTACTTTCTCGCTGCCTTCGTGTATCGCTCCGTCGTCATTGAATTAAAATCGCGAGCGTTCCTACAGTCGTTTACGACTCTCAGGTTCCGGTGTCATGCTGTTTACGATGCAAAAAATGCAACACTGGCTAGATATGGTTTGCCGACGCCGATGTTTAGTCCGTCTTAATTTTTAAATACTTCCACTTGCATTTCAGTTATCTCATTGTTGATCATCGTTACGTAAAACGAACTTATTGTTATCATAGTATAAGTTCTCTTATCGATTTTTAACTCAGGATCATAAACGGACTTAATTAATTACTTGAATTTTTAACTTATTACTTGATAATAATAATTATTGATTTTTTACCTGTTTCAGTTATGCCGGCGTCGATCATTGTTACGCCCCACGACCTTATTGTTGTCGTAACTTTTAGTTTAATAAAATCATAAATTACTGGTGCCGGTCATCGTTACAATAATTAATATTCCTCACTAGTTGCTATAGTCGTTTGCCAATGGTCTAGTTATTAATCTAATAATAATCTTAGAATAAAACAATTTCGGATTGTCTATTCAAATATGTAATTTATATATTCAAATACAAATTTCCTGGAGTTGTGAAATTGTATATTTTGCAAACTTAGTCAATCGAAAATTTTTCAAACAAATCGAACCTAATATTTATTAAGGTTCGATTACTCTCTTGAAACGTCATATTTTCCAACGGATTTTCACTGTCGAATCGTCTGTCATTAACTAACTGACCACTTTCCATTATGGTTGTGTAATTAAATGTACCATCTGGGATAGTTGTGAATCATTAGAAACAAATTTTCCTGCGGAATAGAAACGCAATTTTTCGCCTTTACGATTTCGATGAAAGCGATAAGGAAAGATAAGTGGATACCTGGAACTGATTCGCTAAGAGGCTCTGGTAAAAATTATGGAAACGGAAAGTATCACATCGTAGGTTTAGAATTCCTGTTTTACAACGGGTTTCCTTTTATTCGGCCTCTAATAAGTCTAGAAAGATTCAAATCGCGGGAAGACAGTTCCTTGACAAGCGAATAACTCTCGATCCGCGCCATTCATGCCCTACTAAGGAGGCTTTGGCCATTCCCTCAGGAACACCTGCAGTTAGAACCTTACGGAATCTCTCAGTCGTTTCGTAATTTAACCAAAGGATAATACTCGAGAAGCGAATAGCTTAGAAAGTAATTATTGGCGCTCCGACGCATTTATCATACTTATTCTTTTCTCGTCTCTCAGCTCTATTATTCTTTTCTTAAACACCCGCGTTTATCCATCGACTCTCTCCCCCTTTTCCTTTCACAAGCGCTCTAGCGACCATCCCCTCCCTTTATCCCTTTGATTGATCCCAGCGCAGTCTTCGTAGGCAGCCGCCCCATCGCAAGCCAGCTTAGCGCCTGTTAATGCGGCAAAATCCTCTCTCCATGGCGACCTTCGCCCGCCTCCACTTTCTTCCTTCCCTCTGCAATCACGTCGGAGAGAGATTAAGGTCGAATCGCACTGAAAGACACCATAGAGACGTGGTACAGGGACGAGACGGAAGATTTTCTGTTTTCGGTGTGTTGAAATAAACCATTGAGTCTCGCCGTTGCGGGATCTTGTTTTGTTGCGTTGCGACTCTGTTGTGTCTTGCCGTTCTCGGTAAGTGCCAAATAGTCGTGTCATGAGGTCGTGCCTGCGTGCAGTTGTATGTAATTCGTAGGTTACAATTGCAAAGGGGTTGTGAAACATAGAAAGCTATTTCGCAGGATATTTACAGGCTATTCCTTCGTACTAGTGACCAACCCAAGTCAGGTTCTGAGCGGCCCGGCAACTAATTCCTCCCTGAGAGTTTCGGTAGGCTTTTCAACCCAAAAGCTTTATAACGGAATCGAAATTAAGTAAATTTTTGGTTGAAATCTGTACTACAAAATAAAAAACTACTAAAATTTTAATGAAAATTTTATTCAATGATTAATTCAGAGAAGTGAAGAGTATTAAATAATTTCCAGCCCACGGAAGGTAAACACTTATGCCTTGTATCTATGGTGGACTTCAGAGGTTTGGGCGAATGCCCCTGAAGTATAGGCAACTCGAGTAACCCTCTTATTGAATTGCGTCCAGTTTACAAATATGAAAGAATATACTCCTTTCATTAGTGCCAGTATCATTGTGCCAACACATGTGTTATCAAAATAGATTGGTCCCATCTGAAACATTAATCACAATCTTTGAGATGATGCCGTTTCCTAGTACTAAAAATTATATGTGCGTCCTCTGCTAGATGTATGTTAGGAAAAAACGTTTTAAGGGTGAAGAAATGTAGATTTAAAAATAGTCATGTACCCCTTGCAAAGTCCACAATTATCCCCGTGTCGCTACCCTCATTTAGTATGTACTGTAAAGATATTTCGCTTAGGATATATAATTTGGATTAAGTTTTGGTCAATTCAAAAATTTAGATTTGAGTATGCTTGTCAAATCTTTAAAAAGGTGAAAAAGTGGTCTGTCTTAATGCCTTATACCAATGAATTAAAGAATTATAGAATTGTAAAATAACCATTGTGTTCAGATATAATTTTATGTTATTATTCCTAGAAAATATTCCTAGGCTTCAAATCTCACCAATAGTATTCAGTGATTCCTCTTAACATATGGATGTCATAATTTCTGAAATTGATTTATTCCAGGAATTCGAATTCATACTTTTTAAGGAGTTGGCGTATTTGCTATTCAGATTTTCTTTGTTATGAATTCCCTTTGTATTATAGCAGTAATATATGTACTGTAGATTAGTATTCTTAGTAGTAGTTATTGTTATGTAGTGCTGTAGGTTTTGATCATGATGTTCTCTGCGGACTATTCCTCCACCTGTAATGTAATGAATAATAATATCGTCATCATTATTTTTTATGAACAGATCTACACATTCAGTTTTTCTAGCTCAGGGAATTCGTACCTCTCTCCAATAATCCAGAATTGACTTATCTCCCAGAGGCTTTGCTTTCTCACTGTCTTAAGCCGACCCTGGCCAGCACCTTCGCGCAATAATGGTAGAAAAAAAGAATAAGTTGGCACGCGGCGACATTTGCCTCCCGAAGCGTGCGACCTCAGGCGTCAGTCTCGTAGAAGCGGTGGATTAGCCGTGCTGTCATTGATCGGCCGTCCTTTAGAGGCTGCGGTAAGAGGGACGGCGTGGCTAAAGGGGTCGGCGCCTAAGTATGAATGAACCGGGTCACCAGGAGGAGAGATACGGAGGGGATGCGAGATAGGAGGTGTCTTGTGGGTGGGGGAGGTTAATGACTCCGGGAAGAGGAGGGGAGGGGGCTTCCCTCCCACCATTTCGATGGGTTATGTGGAACGGATTGAGTGAGGCACTCCGCGGATGGGGAGATAGCGTAGGAGTGGCGCGGTAGGCGGGAGCAGGGCCGGCCGCAACAATTTCCATTTACGCGTAGGAATCTTCCCATATGGCAGCTCTTTCTTACTGGTGTGGCGTATCATTCGCGAGATTTCCATTAGATTTCGATTTAATGTTATAACTAGCGGTCGGCCTCGATGTCGTAGTGGTTAGCATGTTAATCCAGGAACACGGAGGTCCCGAGTAAGACTTCTGTGAGGGCAAGGTTGTTTGGGTGCGTTGAGAAATGGTTAATTATAAGAGTGGTCTCATTAGACTAAATTCCTCAACTAAGACTTTATTACTATTATATTATTATTCAAGTAAAAATAGATTATTATTATTATTTCTTGTGGGGTATTCATGGACGTGGATATGTATAAGGGAAATTGACTAAGGATGAGTTATGCTCACACAATAAAGCATAATAATAATCAATTTATTTCACTTTTCATGAAGGTACATGTATTAAAGGAAAACAAAATTACAAGTAGTGAAATTAGGCACCCCTGAAGAACGTTTTTTGTAGAGGTTGCCATCAATTTGAATATAAAAGGGACGTGTTTGTAGGCTTATATTATAAAAAGATTCTTATAAAAAATGCTTATAGGAAATGAAAATAAACAAACCAAAATACAGTGAAAAATACAACAAAAATGAAAGAAATAAAGGAAAAAGTATACAATTACCTTAAATAAACTTCTATGTTATAAAAAGTATACAATTACCTTAAATAAACTCCTATGTTATAAAAAGTATACAATTACCGTAAATAAATTTCTATGTTATAAAAAGTATACAGTTACCTTAAATAAACAATATGTCCTTTAAGTGTGTTTGATTCATTTTTCTGAACATTAAATTCAGGAAATAGTCGGAGTAAGAATTATTTCATGTTTATTAGAACTGAACTAAAATTGATAGCTTATTTTTAAACCGAAAAGAGACGTAAATTCGTCTCTTAGACATTCTGATACGGGGAAATATGACCTTTTTGGTGCCATTTGAATATACCACTGACACCTTTTTATGCACAATACCGTACGCCCTTCGGAGTGGGGCAGATGGTGCTCTCTAACACCTTTTGTTGTGTATCGTTCGACTATCGGAAGAACTTTTGAATCGACTAATTTATTAACCCATCCAACATCTCTTTTCCATTCCAGCGTTCTTGAAAATAATGAAAAAATTTTCTTATGTTGGCAACGGGGCTTTTTTTCGAGCGGTGATATTAAACCCTTAGCAATGCTACTGATTTTATTTTCGTAATTAGGCGCTAGATGGTCATTGTAACCATATTATTGCCACCACTGTAATGTTTAATTTATTTATTTCAAAATAATATCAGCAATAAAAATTGCTTTTAATCAAGCGGTAGATATGCAGCACGTAAGTTTGTAGTTACATATCGTAGCAAGTAAGGAAGGTAATTTTCAGAAAAAATGTGCTGTGTACTCGCTGCCCATGAGCAAATTCAATGTAGGCTGGCGGGCCAAGGGAGACTAGTTGGACCGATAAAATTTGAGTAAAGGCGTTTCCCCCTTTTAGTAACTTCCATGGTCTGTGTTTTTCGATTTCGAAAGCGGAAATTCTAACTAGTATTCCAAATTTCTCTTATTTTTATGCCTCTCATAAAGTATTTCCTTTTGCAAATATGTGTTTTCGTAATCCCCTCCCCTGAGTCTTTTGATTCCAGCTTTTAACTGGAATTTTGATTTAGCTTCCAAACTCAACTTTTTAGTTTTTATCTATACTTTCAGAATTATCTCGACAATCGAACCCGGAAAATTTCTCAGATCATACGAATGAATTATTTGTCAGGGTAGATTCGATGGCTTCGGCCTTAACTTGGTAGTATTCCATTATCAAATAAAACAAGCAAGTGAAGAAACTACACACTCTAATTTATACTTAACCACAAGAGAAACATCCACATACACGACCCAGTTTTCGACTCCTAGCATCAGATCCTGACCTGATTTTACTGTTTTTTTTATTTGACAAGGTATAGAAAAGATAAGTTCTTAAAATGAATCTGATAATGATATACTGTCTTTGCAAAAGTGGGGTTTAAGAAAGCTTTTTCTTTTTGAATTAGCTGAGAAAAAATACGGTTATCACTGTTGCAGTTACATTAAAGATAGTTAAACATTAAATTTCATCGTGGGTTTGGTTCCATCCTGAGTGTATTCAGTCACAAGGGGAGTATTCTTCCTTTCAGTAAAGGGGCCTTAAGTTTTCTTCTCTATTTCCAAATTTATTTATTTTTATTTATGACGACAGGTTAGATGGAAGGAGAGATATTTTTAGCCTCAATCTCGCCTTAATAAAGACCTTATGCCCGTTTTAGCTCTTTGAATCTGATTGAATATATTTTTTCAATGTCATTTACACTCTTTTCACGCGAGCTTTATCATTGAGTTGAGGGTCATAAGGTTATCACCTTGAAACCAGGGTTCAGGGACAGGTAGAAAAGTTGATCATTCCTTTTAGTGCTCCGCGGTCTCAAAGGTTGAGAAACGCTCCTCTTAAGTAGTGCTTCCCTGCCCGTGTGTCACGTTACATAGTTAGTCTACCGTGACTAAGATCATGGCGTACTGGGTCGTGTCCGAAGATAACATATTCTTCAAATTTTACGCAACAAGTGCGCTTTATTTTCGAGATACTTTCTGTTATGGTAGAGTTCTGAATGCAAGCCTTAAAATACATTATCCACACTAGGTGTTATCCTCATTTTTAACTTGAATTATATAATAAAGGTGTGGTGTGCCGCGAGGATTTAGTTAAATCGTATGAAAAAGGAGAGAAAAGGGTTTGGAAGCACTGCTCGAAAGGACATCCTGAAGCTGTTTATGTATACTTGAAACAGGAGTATCATTCAGCAGGAAGGAAAATTGCGAAAACTACGATAGAATTGCTAAATTGGCGAGTGTGGGTGTTGGGAATTGGGAAACCCTACCACTCTCCCAGTCCCTTGCGTATTCCATGTCGAAGACCGCCACTGTAGACAACCACATGCCTCCGCCCATTGTAGGTTGGTAATCGATTACCAAGAAGAGCTTCTCGTGGTGGAAAGGGCAGATGAAATGACCCGATGAACTCGGGAGTGTATGGTTTACCTTTCTCTTCTTCCCTCACGCGGATGCACTTTCCCTACCCTATCTGCCGCTCACGCCTACGCCTTCCCTCGTGCTTTCTTCTCTATTTCACCCTCTCCATACGTCCCTCTTTCTCCCTCCACCACCCCCTTTTGCGCCCACTTCTCCATGACCTCGTCCTTTGATTTCTGAGTCTTTGCGGGAGTGTGATACCGTTACTCTGTACCCACCTCATGATTTATTACCGCCTATTCACTCTTTCGCTCATCCGTCAGTCTTTTGCCTCATTCTTCATGTTTTCTTCTCGCGAATCTTCGTTTTTCCATGTATTCCAGGAAAGGCAGAAATTTATCGCCGGCGGAGCCAATGAGTAGTCTGAAATTAAACGAAGGTAGATAACGTTTGTAATTAAGGAGAAAGCACCATCTAATATTTTCTTTCTTTGGATTAAGAAGTGCTTGACCTGCACCATTGCCTGTGAAGCGTTATTGCTTCGTAACGGAAATCGTATTCTTCTTTACTGTGACGTACAAATATTTTTGTCTCGGAGAAATCGGGTTTTAAATTAAATGAAAGATTAAGAAATAGTTCTTTCTTAAAACCTTTACTTACAAATCACCGCAGGATAGACAGAATTGGAAAATTTCGACGTGGCTGGGAGTCAAACCCTGATCTCCTACTTTTCAGGCAGTTGCGCTAGTCATTGAGATTCCATTCCGAGTCAAAATCTCTCCGTCTGTGTGATGATTTGTAATTTTTAGTATACGGCCGTTTTCAGTGAATGATCACCAGCATCAGGTATCGTAGGATACGGACAGGGTTAGATTTTCATTCTCCCTGAGGCGGGATGTTTCTGGCCATCCTCTGTTGCACTTACTCTCCGTAATAGTCGTTAGTTCTCACTGTTCTCGACCATTTTCATTTAAAATTATTGCATGATAAATGTGGATTATTAATTTTGACCTATTTAATGATAAATTTTGTCGAATTTGATTGCTGATCTTAACTTTCCGATAGGAAGAATCTGAAACCGTCCTTACTCTAGTGACATAAAGCACGCGTAACTATTTTTTCGCTAATATGATGAATATTCAGGCCTTTTCGGATATGAAGTTCGGATTTTTTTAAATATATACTATAAACAACACTATAAGTGGCTTTTTGCTGAGAGATTTAACTTTCTGGGAAAGTGAGCATCATTCTAGCAGCAGACAGCATAAGGTCGCCCATTCTAATGCTCTCACTGAGGCGACTTCCCCCATTGCTTAAAGTGTGAATCCGTCCCTGAGGGAAACCATATTTTCCTCATAAAAGATATCAGTCAACCGGAAGTAATGTTTGACTCTTGACCGTCTGTGCGGTAGTGTGACATAATTGAAGATTATCTTAGACGTTATTGTTGGTTTACTGATAAAGCGGAATCTAAATGTGAATGTTGTCATTTTGTTAGTTCAAATCTATCTCGGCTTTTGTTTCAAAATATCAATAATATGGAAGTATGGAGTATTAGAATTATATTACTATTCATCAATATCCAAAGATTCTATCCAGTCAGTTGTGTACAGATCTAGTTAAACCCTTTCTTCTCGGTAATTTGATTTATCATTCTGATGATTTTTTAAATCCATATTTTATCATTCAATACGACCTTCTCGCAAATTAGAGTCTAGTATTTTTAATATCAGTTCGCAGTTGATAGAGCAGACGTAAATAAACGCCAATTTAAGAATCTCCTATCCTAGTAGGTCTTAGTTTTTTCTTTGCCGTATCAAATGGCAAAATCAAAAACATTCCGAATATCACTAACGTATATCTCCTTTAATTGCACACGTATGTCTCTCATCCAGCGTGGCGCACTAGATATTTTACCTTTTAACTTTGTTAGTAAATATCTATTTAAGTAACTATTCGAGAATGTGCTGGAGGTAGTTCTTTCACATGGTTATCCGATTTATTATTTCTGTCCCTTCGGCTCTTTCTTTCGGCGCATTTTGTTTATTTGATGCTTGTTCCTTCCTTCCGTGCCGAGAGTGCCTTTAGGGTTCAGCGGAATGGGATCTTTCAATAGGGCAGGATGCCCAGCATCATTCGATTCGCTGCTGGCTGTGGAGAGAGGGTTGGCGGAGTGGTTGGGTTGGGAGAGTTCGAGAATGGAACCTTATGCCGGATGCTCATGTCCATTGAAAGACTCGGCACAGTGTATCCAAGTGTCGCCTTCCCACAGTGTAGCAGTCCTAATTGAGGGGACCCCATACCATTTCTCTTCTACCCTATATGGCCTTCCCCTATCGTTACTCTACGTTCCCCTGAATCTTTTCCTTTCTATCTTCCATTTCCCCCCTTTCTTTCTATTCCATCTATGCGTGCTCACCGAAGCGCAATTCTCTCCAACCTTATCTTTACTCATGGTTCCTATACTCACGGCCACGCGCCGAAATGCGGCTCGAAGGTATAAATGCAGACGATTCTCCTTTCCTCCGCGGCTCATTTATACATTAGCTCAGAATCCGTGGCACCTTACCCGTGGAAAACCATAAGTTTGTTAGCTTCAGAAAAAGTTACGTTTGATAATAAAAAGAAAACCATAAAATGAATGGAAATTGTTAATATATTTGAAACTAAATCCCATTAACCCATAAAATATCCTTGATAATTAGTTTCAAACATCTTCGAAGCCTAATACAGTAGTTAGTAGTAGTCTCTGATTTATTTCTTGAAGTCACGCCCCCATTATTAAAACCGGGTTGCGCTACATTCTAAGAATCCATGGTGAAGTTATCTGAAAACTGTGTTATAAATCTTATTGCTGTGAGTAGCTGCATCGGAAAAGTATGATAGCGATGCTACTTTACTGTAGACAGAAAATAACTTTACCCTTTCTTCCGATAAGAATCAGTGATGGATTTTCGTAATTGACGTATTACCGTATTTTTACCAGTAGAAAGTTTAGTGTTTCGCTGGATTTAGTTTTGAAATTTAAATTTAGTGAAATCTTATTCTCTTAAGGGTTTTAGTAACTAACGGTTAACATATTAGCATCAAGAAGAACGTAGTCGTTTAGGGGTTTAAAGTTTTATTCACGCTTCAAGGGAATGTATATCTATAATTCTAAACCGTGGTTTACGTAAATTAAACGATAGTGTACCTATTCATTCATTTATTTATATATCGGATGCTGACCTTCAATGAAGGAAAGATGCCTATTGTGCGATGTTGGTACATCAATCGGTATGACGTATTTTGACCTGAGACAACCACTAGTAACCTCTCCAACCCCGAATATTTTACCAAGTATTAACATTTTACGGTTTACTTGAATGATGTTTAGAAATTAATGAGAAAAAATTTTTCGCGGATCCTGGCGACCTGGAATTGGATTTCAAAGGTCACGCGTCACTGTTTTCTTTTCATTTTAATTTAAATTCCCATTGTATAGGTAACACAGTATTAAATTTTTATTTATATTCCAATGCCCCAATAAACATTCATTTCCTGGACCTTAATAGTGGTGGGCTTCAAACAATAACAAAAGACGGACACACCCAACCAAAAGGGAAATAGGAAAAAATCGACTTGCCGGGATTCGAACCCGGGACCTTGGTGTTGACGTGCTAGAAGGATTACCACTCGGCCACCGCTGCCAGTGAACAATTTGTGTAGGTACATACATATTTTTATATCAAGTAAGATATGATTGTTTTCTGAAGAATACAGTGTATCCATAAAAACGTATGAAGAAGGTACTGTGTCTCCACGTTAAATGGTTTTGAGGAATTCCTTGCCATGGTTAAGAATAATGGTTATAATCGCCTTTAATTATTTTTCATGTTATATACTCTTGTAAAATTGCGTTTCATTTTTATCAAGCGGCTTAAAATTGCGAAGTTATGCGCACAATTGTTATCGAATGTGGGAACTTTCAACAGGACTCGTTTGCGTAATATCTGTAATTTAACTATCATCCATGCCGTCATTTTTATCAGTTCGTTGCTCTGGAAACTTTCATAGAGGCCGGCAATGAATGACTCTCTTCGGAGAGAACCAAACGATTCCCGCGCAATCTTAATTAAGAACGAGTTCTCCTGGAATGAGTAGGCCATCAGCCGCCATCTTACACCACTTTCCTCCCTATTCCCGGACCCCCTTCCCCTCTCAACTCCTTCCATGTCCACTAAGGCCGATCCATCGTTTCATTCATCAGAGCTTCTTCCATTTAGCATGCTTCTTTCTTGCTACTCTATTCACTGTAAACCCCATTTCTCGGTTGTCCCCTTCGTATCCTTATTTTTCTACTCCTTGAATCTTTTCGAGGGATTTTCCCGTTATCGTTGTCTTTTGCTGTACGTCAGTGGAAAATTTATATTTCGTTTACTCTCATTGTAGTTCATTGCTTTGGTGTATGGAAGCTACTGAGGTATGAATGATGCTGGATTAAGGCATCGGATTATCGTAACTTATGGAAAGTGTTATTCATGGTGTCATTGTGATACACTATCACGGATTTTTTAATCTCATAGCATTCCTGCTCACAATCAGAGATGAAAGCAAGGGCAAACCACCTCTTTCCTGATGTTGCTTCGTATGCCTCATTCCCAATTCAAAGATTTTAGTGGCCAATGTTGGAGAGGTTGAGGAAACAATCAGCTTTTGTGCTGACGATTTTACAGAAATAATCTTGATCGTAATCAACCATTGACTGATTGACCAGAACCGTAGTTGCTCGTTGTGTTTCTCGATTCCCGCTCTGAGATGCAACGGAAGTGAAACTTTAACAGAGCTAGGTTGTTCCAAAAGAGGACAGTTAATTGATGTACCTAGGAAGATATGACAGTATACAGAGGGAGTACAGACTGCGGATTATGCAACATCACTTATGGTTATCTCTAACTCGACACTAGTTACGACTTTGGTTCGGTAAATCGTTATCGTTGCATATCATTAACAGTTCAATATCTTTAACTGTTTAACGTTGTGGCTCTGCCTCTTTATTGTGCTCTATCTATTTTATATATTCATAATTTATACTCATTACCTTAATTTTATCAAAACATCCATGAGATGTAATGTTTGTTAGAATTCAACACAACCATATAGATGTAAAGAAACTTCATAGATTGGTTTTTCAGGAATCCATCTAAACGTTTCATCGAATTTCACATCCTGCTTCGAAGGCGAGTGACTTCTGTCTTCACATATACATTCCCGATTGAATTCCCGGTGTGTCGACGTTGGAATCAATCATTACAACTTTAAATAAAAGCCGCCCCTTGTACAATGGGAAATTGTTTCGCAATTTATTCTTTACTCAGTGATATCGTTCGTATATATTACCTTCATCCAGTTATGAATTCACGCCATTTATTTTCTATCCCATTCTATTCTACGATTTGAATCATTCTGGTCTACCTCCCAACATTCAAACGCCACTATCATGTTATATAATCTTGTCTACTTCCGGTTCTTCATTGTGTAGAGAAATAGTAGACTCCCTCTCGTTTGGATCCCACGTCACTTCCTCCCCCGCTTCTTTCTTTCTCCCTCCCAACGCTTTGCAAATTCCTTCCCATTCGGATGCCTCTCTCCCCTCCTTCCCTCTTGCAGTAGTGTCTCAAACCTCCATTCATACCCGCTGTGGAATTCTCACTTAGTGGGAACGGATATTTGTTAAGTCTGAACAAGTTACGGTGGAAGTAAGATAAACGAGTCTGTGTAATAGTCTCAGAATTATATTCACGGTGACCTTACGTCCTTTATTTTGGTCAGGGACGTCTTTCGAGTTTTCGGGCCCCCAATCAATATACCTTGTAAAGCCATGAGTACAGAGATCAGAACAATACCGTTGCCAGAGGTGGTTTTTGGGGAACACATCATAAACACAGAAGTATTAAATAATATTTAAAACTTGTTTACGTAATACATCTTCACGATTGACTTGCTTGGCGTGTTATCAAATTTGTCTTTGCGGGTAAAAACTCAGGTTTTACATCTCTTACCTCGGAGATAATCATAATCTTGCTGTAAAAGTTTCGCGCAAAGTCAACACAGAGCTACGGCAAACGCTGTTTTAATGTGAATTTTGCGTTAATATTTATCATCGACGACCGTTATGAAAACTTACGGATATTGGTGTGCCAGGGGAGTTGCAAAAGCTTCCTTTTCACCGTTAACGAAGTTGGTTTTCTTTCATTTCCTTCCACACAGTCAACGCCACCATTGTTTCTACTCTTCTTTTCTTGTTCCTATGCAAACTAAACTCCTTATTTCCAATCACCGCTGTAAGCCCTCCTCTTTTTCTCCAGTCTTTATCTCTCTGGATTCGTTTGCTTCTATTCTGATTCATTTCCTCTTTCAGAGATAGTTGGAATTAATAAACATAAGATTGCTTAAAGGTGATGCAATTCCACATTTTTAGATCGCATTTTTTATTTAATATACCACCAATGGCGGATTTATGCCAGGGCAAAGATCAGATTGAGGCGTCCTCTTTTATTAGGAGTAAGAATTCGAATTTTTTCATAAAACTCACAAATATACATCCTATAGAAATATCAGTTGCTTCACTATGGCAAGAATAAACAAGAAGATGAGAATAACAATACTTGTTATTCTATGCATTACAATGAATGATGGATAGACTTTTTCATGTTATATAGTGACAATTAATATATTATATCATACTATGTTGACTTAACAAGTATAAAATTCTTTTTTGAATCAAAGAACAAACACAATTTGCTATTGAGAATTTATTAGCACAGTCTTGTTAAGGGGCTCCCTGTTAGCCAAGTGGGCAACGCGTTCGTCTTCAGAGAAAGTGGTCCCGGGTTCGATTCCCGGTGGGGGCCTATGTGCGAAATGAATTAAGTTGTCGAAGCACTTTTAACAATAAAAATAATATAGTCTTGTTGAGACCCAAATGCTAATGAGGCCCTCAGCTAGCGCCTCTTGCGCCTAATTATAAATCCGCCCGTGTATACCTTAATTGATTCTTCGGTGCTATTACTGTAGCATTTTTCCTAGATTTCTTTATCGATTAGTAGAATATCTGTTTCGTAGCATGCAGACGAAAATATCATATTCATTCAATATCTACTTAATACTTTGATCGCTAAACACTAGTATTATATAGTGACGAAAATGTAATTATAATTGAATTATAGGTTTTTATGAATTTCTAAGCATTTCTTCGCATGAATAAATTTTCTATGATTCGTTCAAACCACCTCACTCCTCATCTAGCTTAGTAAGTCTTACACACCCTTTGGTTGCTGGTAGCTAGTGCTGGAGGTAGATTTCGGGCTGAATACTTTAACTACCTTTTCCCCTTGCTATTTTCGATATCCACCCATGGCTTCTCGTTCTGTGAACTCTTTTGTGTCAGTATTTAAATGACTCTTGGATCGTTTTAAATGGAAGTTCATAGAATCAAGGATTGAACTGCATTCCTACTTCTACGTATCTCTTAAAAATTACGATTCATGAGGTGAAGGTAATGTTATCGTATGTTGCTTCTCCGACAACAGATCTAACTGCGTAGGATCTTGCGAGGAATCTTTCCCTCTCATTCACAAAAGTCGAAAACTGCGTCTTCTGGCTTTTCTTTCCCGTTCCTCTCCTTTTTATGAGGTAACTTTAGCTGCGTCTCTCTCTTCCCGCTGGGTTATTTATTTTTCTCCTTTCATTGATCGTCATCTTCCTTGAGACGACATTTTGATAGGTTAGATCGAGCAGGTCTGTTTATTTACGAATGTCTCCGTCATTGAGTTGATTCCTAGCATCTAGAAAATAGAAGGTATTTACCCCCTTGGTAAGGTTACGCCATCAAAAAGAGCCAGAATTTTTTAGATCTAATTGGCCGATATTTTCATTACCTATTGCAAATCACCTACTTTTGAAAATAATGGCCTAGTATGTATTCTATACTGTCCACGGGAGGTTTTTGGAGGGGTTTTCGTCCCGTCTTTGGGCGAATGCCGAGCAGTTGTCATTATTATTTTGTCCCCCTTGACCATTGCCACCTGGTCCACCGACCAACATGCAATGATTTACTAAATAAATAGATATTCAGCCCCAATGCAACTTTCTTGTAACTAATATTCTCGTGAACATGGGCCGTATTCGTTAAAATTGTAATCTGATAGAAATGAAATAAATGATAATAAATGAAAAAAAATTCAATGTTAAGTATACGATATGAGCTTTCTTACATTGCGTGTTTGGCCCTGGACTAAGAGTTGTAAGAGATTTTCATGATGCTTATATTTAATTTACCCAAAGAAATTTGTCTATAAAGATGAATTTGATAACGATCTAAGTATATTTAGTAACCATAGAATGACTTGAATGGTTGCAGCAAACATCTCTAGATTAGTCACTCCTTCGTTATTTATACCTTGATGACGATAGTTAAACACAAAACATTATTTCCATATCTCTTAAATCACAATTTTGAATCTACGAATATTTTGGTGAAGTAATACATGGAATCTAAATTACGGGAAGAGCCTAAGTTAGGTTTTTTATTTTGGACTTGATTGAAATTAAAGTAGTACTCCAATCCATCTTGCCTTATTGTTTTCCTCCCCTTTATTTATATATTCAATCCGCCATCTTAATTTTGTCAGAAATGACATATGCGATGCGTTTCTGTTTACCTTTTAACTCACGATGTTTGAACCGTCAGCAAGATTTCCAGGAAGACCAGAATTATCGAGAACGAAAGTTAATGGAGAGTGGGGTTGGATCCACTTGGATTCAGCGAATGTTTGTCACCGTTGATGCGAAGCCGGGTGTACGTGGCCTTGGAACCCCTCTCAACTGGTTTGCAGAAACGCAAAGATTTGCGGTATCTCGTTAGCATTTACGCCCATTCACTCGGAATTTAGCGGAGTGCTTTCGAGTCACCACTTTTACCTGGAACTGTGTATTTCTCGACCTTCTAGAAATGTCTGGTCTCATCCATGAAGCTTTGAATAATCTGCATCTTGAGTCATGGAGTATTTCATCTTCTACGTATCTCATGTCGTAGAGTTCCCGCAATTTTTATCGGTAACGACTCGTTATCTTTTTGCAAAAATATGGAAGCTACCAACTGTGGTTCCTGCTACTATATCTTGATGATTGGAGCAACTTTCGTTAATCTTTCAGTACAGGAAGGAGGAAAATGCATCTTTCCTTTACTTTTCTATCAGTCTTGCTAGTGACTGATAATCTAAAATCTACTTAGGGATAGAATGAGGCTGAATTATGGAATTCATTTAGGTCTCTCGTTATTGAGTGCAGTGATAATAACTATGAATCAGTGTGTTGTTCTTTCGTAGTTGTTGTCCACTCATAGCATTCTTCTGAGTGAGGTAAGCAAGGGTAACCAACTACCTCTCTCTTCATCTTACCTAATCAACGGATTCCCTCTCCGTAAATTTCTGTGGTTAATGGTGAAGGAAATAAAGTTCCAGTCAGACTTTTCAGACTGTCAGAGTTTCGCAGACCGGCAAGTAGAAATTAAAAACAATTTAATTTGGGAAAGCTAACATCATTTCATTTTTTCGTTTTTAGATATCTATTTAAAGAGATTTTACTACCTTTTTTATTCGAAACTTTTTTATGAATGTACGATACTGCTCAAAAGCTGCTGTAAGGAGATAATAATATTTCAAATAGGCCTTTCTTGTAGGTACTTAGATTGATTTTAATAAAAATTTTACGGAGTACGTGCGTATGTTTTACTTAGAAGTGTTTCTCAATTTTGTCCACGTTCCTCGAGGGTAGCCGGAGACTTTTTCATGGGGCATCGAGATGTTGCGAACTTTCCGGATGATTTAATAATGATAATGCTCGAACGCCAAAAATTATTTATTGTTATACTTTGGTCTTCTCACAATCAGTTGGCATCCATTAATTTCACAATCGGTTCGCATCCATTATTTTTTCGAAGATCGTTTTTCTTGTAGTTCTTTAGCAGTGCTGTATGCAGGTATATTTGTTTTTGGCCCCTATACTTAAAATCCAACAAATGGTTTCAGATTCTCCTGCGACCGATTATATTTTAATTTGTAACGACGAAAATAAATTTTTGACCGAATGTCCGGAAGCAGGTCTGATGTAGTAAGAAGCAGTATATACCGACATTATGAAAAAAATCTTTGTTTATCGGTAACTTTTGAGTGCAGAAAGGTGCTCTGGGGCAAAAAAATTGTCTCAAATATTGTCTTAAGTAATGGTTGCAGGGTGTACATTACGTGTGTAAAAGGTGTACTTGGAACTTAACGTCTTCGATACACTTGTCAGTTGAGTATTTATCGCATAAGATTTCTATTTATTACCGGCTGCAGAAGCTACTAGTGCCCGGAATCTCATTGAAGAATTGATTTACCGAATCGATTCCAACTCCCTGTTGTGTTACCGCTACGCCATTTATCTCCCACTTAAGAGCATGAGATAGGGAAATAAACGCTTAACTATAATTTCCAAGAAGAGTTTGTAAGCACCGGGAAAAAAACCAAGGTTGATGGCCGCTGAATGTCGCCTTTTATCAGATATCAATCTCATATATTTCTTTCGTGAAACTGTCGATCGATAAATATATCTCGGATTTGATACGGATTTATCTTGATATCCGGCGAAACAACGCTTTTCGATTCTCTTTGACCCCACCCCATCCTCGTGTGGTTCGGTATGAGGGAGGGATAGACACGTGACCCCTCATTCGAGCATATTGCGGATGTTTGTAATGTATGCAGTCCATTCATTGGCTCCCATTATCGCCAGACAACTTATTTCCCCCGTATTCGTTTCAAAAGTTATCGCGTTTGTTGACGTGGTTTGTGCCAAGATAACGGAAACTTCTCCCAACTGAGTGGATACACCCACTGTCCATCCTCGATAGCTCCTGTAGAAACTCCGTCCGTTCTTCAGAGGTTACAGGTTGATAGGAAATTGATTCGGAATCTCTATCTTGGACCATTATTACGGGAATCTTAGAAAGTCTCTCCGAAGCTAAGTTTTTCGGGCATCGGATGAAATATGTCCTTAGCGAAGTGTGCCGGGAATGATCTTGATATATGTTTGGTGGGCGATGGAATTTGCATTATTTGCGTTATTTTTCTCAGAATCAGTAAAATCGAGTGTTAGATATCGGAGAAAACTCGAATTGAGAAAATTAGGTAATTTTGTTACGTTTTTCGTAGCGACAATTATTGCTTCATTTTATTCTACTTTAAACGCTCTAAAGAAATAACAACATCAAGAAAATAAACATCTTATATACCCCCTAGAGCCTGATTTTCATTTAGGGCTTATAGTTTATATCGTTTGGGTAACATATCTTAGATTACAAATATTCTTTATTTCCTAAGGAGTCGTTAGAGAATTAATTCTCCATTACATAATCCATACAAATTAGGAGTTATCCTGAATTTAATAATCGGGAATCCCGCAGTAAATCAAAATAAAATTCTCAAAATTTATAATAAAATCTTACACTAGTCCTAAACATTTGTTTTATCCCAGTTGGCTTGAGATAGCGGCTGTAAACCATCACGAAATAACATTTTGGGTTTTTGTGATGTTTTTCGTTATAGACTTTAGTAATCTCTGTCAACGCTTTTCGTTTCATTATGGAATGGAATGGAATTTGTATGTTGAACACTATTCCGGTGAACTGACGTCTATTGATGAATTTCAGAAGTCCATCTCTCAAATCTATACTTATAACTCAAGGTAGCTGTTGACACCTCGTTATTTCCCGAAGCTATGCGCGAATTCATATTTCATTTATCGTTGCTTAACATTTCCGGTGTTTTAACTTCATGTGGTGGGATAATGGGATGGATAAATATTGAAAGGAGAGGGATCGCTGAAGTATCGAATTATATTCAGCAATAGAAAAGATAATATTTCAGGGGGCGATTTCTTGCTGGAAATACTTCTTCCCAACCTTCAGATAGGTTTTTTGTAAACGTAAAATCTAAAAACTTTTCCTTATATTCTGTTTTCTGTGAATATTTTTGGTTCATTATTGTTTATTTATTAACATCACGATGGATAGATAGAATAGGAGATCTTAACTCAATGTATCCCAAATCAAGACTTCTGTCAGTTTCAAAGCGTGGCAATTATCTTGATCCCACATCGAAAATGATTTATATCGACGGCTTGTGTCATCTCACGAAAGAGGTTTAAAATGTCGGCATTTCTTCGTATTAATCTTAACGAAATAAAATATCCACTCTCTTATAAATCCTTGTAACGTGAAAATCCCTTCGATAAATTTAAACCGGCTCTCGTATCTCGTATGTTTCGCTCCTTCTAGAAGTGCGATAGCTCCAAGGCGATTGCAGGATTGTGAAGAAATCCTATCGTTAGAATATCCAACCCCGAAGGGTGTCTTTCTCGACGACAGAATGTTGCTTGTTGATGCGACCATTATGCGATGGTAAACAAACAGTATGTCTCTCCGTCTCTCTTTGGTTGTAAATTTATCTACGAGAGATTCCAATCTCATGTTATTAGATGCAAAGATGTGCTCGTTGCAACAAAGTTACTAAAAGCGCTACAGGTTCAGTCGCTACCTGGTGAGAGCGGATCTTGATCATCCTCTTTGGATCCGAGCCATGAAAAGTAGGCAGTTCGATAATTCATATTTGAGCTGCATTTAATTAAAATGCCCTCTTGGCTACGCGTAAAAAGAAGTCAGCTCCGTTATGAGTTAAGTCCGAAAGGATTTATATCCCCCAGCTCAATGCAACTTGCATTTCGTGTTTGCTATCTCAGCCACACCTTTAAACATTCGTTTTAAAGCGTCAAAGTTGCTTGATCTCGCATCCGTATTAGAGGAATCCTTTTGCTGCTGTTGATGGCGACCGGAGGATATTTTTTCTCATAAAGAAAGAAACATTTCCTTTTTGGGTTACTAGGATTTCAGTATCCTCGTTGGATTTCTCATTTTATATATAGGTAACTTATTGTTGTATGTTAAGAAACCTTTAATTCATCATCCATCTGCGTTTAAGAAGCTTTATAGCAGGAGTGGCCAAACCTTTCATAGTCCATGCATAAATTATATTTCGGTTAGTATCGTTATGGCTATAATATGTGCCATAGACAATGATAAAAACAAGATGGACTGATAGGAAGAGCAATGAAGAAGTGCTGAGGGAAATTAAAGAAGAAAGAAAACGGATGAAAGAAATGGAACAGAGGAAGATTAAATTCATTGGTCATGTTCTAAGACATAAACAATTTTTGGAAAATATAATGGAGGGAAAGGTGCTTGGTAAGAGAGGTAGAGGAAGGCCAAGAAAGAAGTTCCTTGATGATGTAGGAAGTAGGATGGGATTGAAAACTTACGCTGAATTGAAGAGAATTGCAATGCAGAGGGAAGCATGGCTGCAGAAACAAGGCCTAGCCTTTAAAAGATGATGAGAAAATGATAATTTCAACCTTTAGAATTCAGCGGCAGGTTGTGTGTAAAAGTATACTGATGTATATGTTAGTAAATGCATGAAATTGTTCAGGTTCGATCCCCGACGAATCAATGAGTTCCCTTAGATGTATATGTAAACTTCATTTAAACTGTTTTCAAGTTCCATTTTTATTGCAAAATGAAAAAAGAATAATCGTACGAACTTGAGATAATTTTCGCCAGAAAGAAATTTTATGGATTCATATTTTCATCGTCGATTATAGATTTCGACAACAAATTATGAGAAATGTGATATGATATTGGGGTTTTCATGGAAAATCTTCGTTTTCTATAACCTGCCCTATTGAACTATCTATTTAGGTGAGAGATGTTAGTTTCTCTTTTGTTCAAATTGGACTACTATATTTGTTCCTACTTCTATTTTCTCCGTTGAGAATCAACGGTTATTTCAGCAACTATTCTATAAGCAATGAAAATTTATATATTCTTCTAATCCTCAGGTGTTTTCCTTCTTACTTTTATGAGAAGTTAGTTTCATCAAAGCGATCTTAACATATGTAACATTTTTCATTACCGCTGCTTGTCACGTAAGCCCTATCGTTTCGTCGTCGCAGTTTCTTCTGTTCCTTCTAAGTTCTTTTCAGCTCCTCTTTTACATCCTTACTCCCACTTTTCCCCTCTCTCCATATCCATCTCTCCGTTTTTCTCCCGTCTACCTCTTCGGTAGGTGTGCCCAGAAACCAGTTCTTTCGCCGTCATTATGCGCAGAAGTTGAAGATGGCCGCTTACCTTAGCTAGAAGAGTTAAGGCCATGGGAGGGATGGGCAGGCAACAGACCGCCGCCCCTTCCTTATTTTCTCCACCCCGTCCCAACTCAACCTATGCTTCATTAAAATCATTCGCGTTGATGGAGCAATATTTCTTTATTTTTTACTCGTTTACTTCGGTTGAACGCTTTTTTCCCATACACTGTTGTTTGGGTTTTATGTCGATAATTTTGATAAAAAGTTTGATACACTTGCAATATATTTATGCTGTACTTAAAATTGTATCAGTCATTACGTGTGTGTTATTCTTGATCGTCTGTTCTAGCAGACCTATTTCAGCCTTTTTTTTAATTGATCACTTTTTGTGCATATTAATTATTGGTGGTCTCAGAATGACAAGATAATTAGGTATTTGACAAATTCAGGATGATGATATTTAAGATATTGCGTTGATATCATAAGATCCCATTGTTCTTAAGCTTTTTGTAGCGGTTGCGATTCGGGAATGTTTCACTGTTAGCGACGAAAAGTGCCATTTCTTCCCTTCTGACCTTTTCCCACTTAACACGCGAAAGAATTTTCGTTTATTTTCATTGCTATAGTGAAGACGTATTAGTTAAATTGTTTCTCGTGAATAATATCTTCGAAAGTAGTGGTTGTTGTGTGATTGTTTTTTCTATATGAAGGAGTTTTCGTTAATATTCACTGTCTAGATTTAGTTAATAAGTAAGGGGGAAACGCGGGCTAGGAATAGTTTTGGCAGGTACCTATCATATTAAAATTTACCGATGCTCCGATTGTTAACATTTGTAAAAATTATGATAGTCTCAGGAAAAAATATAGTTAATAAATACTTAAACGATGAACTTGCAAGTCTCAATCTTTGTAAATGCTCAGTTATAATTTATGGCTTGTTCACTTCTTTTGTTCTATGTGATACGTCGTATTCCTTTGTTTGAGTGTTTAATTTTATAGCTTGAATATATTATTCGGATTAGTTACTACTTGATGTGATCCTCGTCCGGAGTTATTTCGTTACGATTTGCCGTTTGATCAGTAATTGCATCCCTTTCCCTTACCTGTCTAAGGGGATAGTTCTTCGAAGAGTAGAATCGATCCTTAAATTAGTCGTCTATCCTGCTTCGCTTGTGAACGACAGTCGTACGTGCAAAAGGCGGTAATCCGAGTACATGGAGTAGTAATAGCTTCATGTTTTCATCAATAGAAACCGTTGGGTGGATGCGCCGTGACCTTCATCCTCAAGGACACTTTTGCGACCTTCTTTGAAACGTAAACCAATCAAGCACTCTTTCTTTTAGAGATTCTTCTGGAAACCGTTCTCGAAGTTTCGTGGGTACGCACGTCACTTTGTTTGAACTATTTAACTTGGCAAGGTTGATCTTTCGGAACTCCTGGATATCTGAATCATTCCTGAGCATGATTGCGCAGCAGTTTTATGTTGGCAAAAATCTGCATAAATCCCTCACTTAATTACTGATTATCTTTAACTTAATTGCCTCTTGTTCTTCCTCCTAATAAACGTGCTTGTCGATGTGCGTACATACCTATGAGAAGTGAAATAGTTTGATATTGGAAAGATCGTTTAAAAGCAAATAGAAATCCTTTAGTAGATTGTAGTTTTGTAGTGGTATTTGCATATCGTCAAATTAAGCTTTGAATTACTGTATCAGCAGAAATATCAACGATGTGATGAAGTGAGTTTATTATTATACAGTAATCATCGTTGCCAAATTAGTATAATTTTGTTAGCGAGAAGACTTTTACTTGGCGAGATAATCGGGCGTTACATTTTTCCATTGTCCTCATCTTTCCCCAATTTAATAGAATAAGTGCTCAGAACGAAATTTGTTTCAAAAGTAGTAATTAGGTCAAATAAACGATCGATTAACTTGACTTAAATCGTTTACATCAGTGTTTTCCCAAAGTTTTTCATGCTACCGCCGCTTTGGATCAATAACACCACCTCCCAAATATGAAAATATTCGGTTAATATCTATATGGCCATAGCTGAAGAAAGATGAAAAGGAAATTAAATATTGGAATGATAAAAATATCGACCAAATTACTGTATGACAATTTTCTGATGTTGTATTGATGGCATAAATCCAGTAAAACTATTGAGGAAGAAAGATAGTAGGATAAAATTCTTTTCGTCTAACGCCCCCATAGATAAGACCAGCGCCCCTGGGGGGGGAGCAGCATTGCCAACTGTGGGAATCACTGGTTTACGTGGCTGAAAGTTGTAATTATCTTCGCTAATTACGAGTATTTTATTCCTTTGACATTCCTGGGAAGTTTGTGGTCAACTAAGGTTAATTTATTTCACATCGAAAAAGTTTAATAATATATATTTTTCATTTATATATATCATTTCATTATTATTCAATATATATCATTTGCAATGTCTATCCCTTGTGTGCAAGGTAGTTCCTGATTTACCAAAATCAATTGTGGCAAATTATCGAGAGTTGAGGCTGGAAAATTAAGCCTCTGTCACAATATAGTTGAAGTCTGCACAATTAAGAATTGTTTTATAATTTACTCTCTCTTAAAGCATCGTGAGATGTTCAGTCAATGTATATAAAACTCCTCTGTTTTCTTAATATGAATGACTTGTATTTTTCAGTTCCCAGCGTAGAATTCAATTGGGCCAAATTTCCCAAATCGATTTCTTTTGTAAAACTATTTTGAAATAATTCCATTATTTTCTTACGATTTCTATAATTTACTCTTAAAACCGATCAGTTGATTTCAAATATCACTAAACAGTGGAGTAGATCGTAATCCATTGATCATACTATCTTCTTGAACTGTTATTGCATATATTTTTTTTACCACACCACTCGAACCATTCTAATGAAATTAGATACGGATTAGATCTGTCATGGAGGTCACTGATAAAATTTCTTTAACTTTCTCATTGTTTCATTTAAATGACCTCTTAAGATAAGAACCTGTGTTCTACTCACTCTAATTTATCTGTGCGAAAGGCGTTCGCGGATGAAATTTTGAATCAAATAAAAGATTTTACGCCTAATTTTTATCTCTATTTTTGAAGGAATAGAATTTATTTCCGAAGTTCTTGAGTAATCACAAACATGAAATGAAACTTTTAATTATTGCAAATGTTTGGATAATCGTTGGAATCTTTTAGTTTGTTGTCGTGAAGAGGGTTTTCTGCAATTCAGAATTTTAGGTGAGTAGGATTTAGGAATTATATATCTCATTAATAATTAATATATTTGGAGAAATACTCTCGATTGTAATTTTAGTTTTTACCTTCCAAAGTTAATTTACATCCGTTATCGGATCTTACGCTCAAAGCAACGTATACTCCTATTTTAGAAACTCTTTAAAGAATGTTGACGCAGAGAAAACCCAAGTCTTTTCTTCGTCTTCATTTGTCTAAAATTTTGATGACTTTTATCTAAGTTTTATATCGTTTCTAGGATGAATATTTATATAATCCAATGTTTTTTTCTTAATGCTGCATTATTTGTTATCACTTGAGGGGAAGATTCACTTTAGCATCATAATTTGGGGCAAAGCGCCAATAATTTTCGGTATACTGATGCGAAACTACATTCAATTTAAGGATATACGTTTTCGGTGCATATTATATTTTTATACTTGTTTAATCTTTTAAGGTACAGCAATTACTCGCCAGCGTAAATTGCCTCTATAATTGGAAGTAAAATCTGTCAAATGAGGATTTTGCGTCGATGATACTCGAATCATAAACTGCGCGTTTATAAAATGTTGCACTTCGGCATTTATTTTCGAGTTCTAATCAACGGTGAGTGAACCACTTGTGTTTTGATCTCACTCGGCACCGAGCATCTGTAAACAACGATTGTTATTCGTGAATTTTCATTTGCCGCAATCGTCACGGATTTTATCTCGGAAAAATATATCAGATAAGACTAAAGGAATCGTTCGTTATGTCACCTGCGTATAATGCTGTTTTCGCCTTTTTGCGAAAGATCTCTTAGTACATAGTCACTTTCCCATTCATTGTTTTAACGTATCAGCTCTTTACTCAAAGGAAATGCGTTGTTTACTAGAGAATAATTCCTTTCCTTCTTTGTCCTTAAAGATTCCATGTCAAATTTCCTATTCTATGTTATCAATTTACTTACAACTACGCGACAGTATTATGATATAATAACAAATGAGCAGCAGTGAAAATCCTGGTCCTTATCACCTCAGTTATGGCTGTTTAGGACGAACAACACTTTACTTAAATGAAATCAAAAAATAATTTAGAAAATTAATTAAAACTCGTAAGCAAATGTGCGTCGAATTTGTATCAAAAATATTTTCTGAGAATTCATATTTCTTACCAAAGAATCGCTACAGTATCGGACTTAATGTAGAGAAACTTTGGGTTTGATGAAATATTGGTTTAAATATCTTTAAGGTCGTACACGTCATCACCTCTGCGCTCCGATTGATTTTGATTATACATTGTTAAGAACACCCCGTCATTTTAGCGAAATGGCATCCGGGTATGTACAAATTTCGTTTAAGCTTATTATGCTATCATGGCTACATATGAAACAATTGACATTACATCTCTGACGTTTTAAAATATCTTGTTAGAATTACCCCAATTTTATACATACACTGTTGTTTCCCCGTCCTGAGGAAATTTTAACTCGCTAACATGTCGTCATTGTTACTTCCATCGTTGTGCAACTGTTTCGACTATCAATTCTTTTACATCATTTAACATAATTATTTGTCACTCGATAGTTTCATTTTTATCTGTTTGTGATGGTGACTTGGAAAAGGTTAATTGTAAGAGTGGCCTTCTAAGAATAAAATTCCCGTAATAAAGTCGTCATTATTATTATTATTATTACTTGTGCTTATTAAGGGAATCAAATTCAACAATTAAAACATTCATTACAAAACAACCCGATAATTACCAACTTGTCATTTGATTAGTAACAATAATAATAACGGGTAACTCAATTATTTCGCGGAATTAAAACTTAAATTAGTATCTCGACATTAAAAAAAATCATAGGAAACTCTAGACTTTCAACATCTATCCTTTAGGCGTTCCTTCTGTAACCATGCATTTACGCCCCGCTGACTGTTGCGCCTTAAGGCGGATGCCTAACTTGCTTTCTGCCTGAAGGTTGTGAAGGTTAATGCACACTGCTGCAGATATCGTCCCCCGATCGAAGTGCGCTCATTTCATGAAAATCGTTTTATTTCATTCCGCCGGATTTTCTTGCGGGTCTCGTGTTTCGAACTCCCGTACGACGGGAAGGGAGAGAAAGAGAGTATCTCTTCCGAGTCGTCACGTTCGAGTCGCGTATGCCACGGACCCGTAGGTAATTCGATCTCTTTCCACTCCCACGCCTTGCAGCGCGAAGTGCACAGAGGTTTCGTCGCGTGAGGAGCCGCCCCTGCGCCGTGCTCAATGCGGGGGTGGTGGCTTCTGTCGCGAGGCGCGCCGTGCAACTGTTTTCGCTCCGGGGAGAAAGAATTCTATTTTCCTTCCGTGTGGAAGCGCGGGTATCGTCGCTGGATGTTGTAGAATGCTGAGGTGTAGATTGTAAATTAAGAGTTAATGCGATACCTTAGCTTCCAACTATTAACCAACCAACAAACATTAGCTACCTTAGTCTTCCATCTGGTGTACTGTGGCATGGTGGTGTGCCGTGTCTCTTGGTCTGCCGCGTAGTATCCGAGGGTAACATGTTCTTGACATTTTATACTACGTATATTATTTAACGAGGTATGTTTTCGCTTAATGCGATCTCGTAATTAGAATTTGGAAGTATCCCATTCCGCGCTAGCTTTCTTTTCAATTCGTTTTTGAAATTAGGCCTAGTATTGTCATGGTTTGTCGGAGTTAGTGAAGATTGTGGTTAATCTTCACGCTCATCCACCATAAATGTAGGAGATTAATAATAATGTTCATTTTAACTCTAAAAAAACTTGCCCTAAAGTGCCTATTAAAGAAACTGCATTCTAACTATACATTATAATACCGGGGCGTAAACTCAGAAAAGGTATGGTTTAGTGTGCCGCAAAGTCAACTCGTAACTCGCCCGTGGAAGACACAAGCTTGGCGTAGACACGGCCTTAGCTAACGAGTAAATCTGCAAACAAATTTGTACGAAACCAATACAGTGTTCTTTTCCTATTACAGATCTCAAAAATAGAGATAATACAATCTTGGAAGTCGTAGCTGATGTGATAAAAGTGCGACCAAACTACTGCTTAGATCGATATTACCTATAACGCGAGTAAAGTCGGAGAATAAAATTCACAGACGTTGGCGATATTTTGTGGAAATTCTCCATATTTGAAGGAAAAGAGAGTACTTTTTCCACAGGATTCGTGTCTGTATTAAGTGTAGAGTTTGTAATACAGGTTGCTTAAAAAATTCATTCTGTCGAGGAAAAATAAGCGACGGTATACAGTAGGACTGCATTAGCATAATTACAACAGTCCAGGGAAATAAAATGAGCAGTGCGGGCATCCTCCACCATGCCGAAAAGCGGTTAGTTAGCTGCTCGTTTGTGTGAATTTTGGGAAGATTTTCATTTTCTGAGTTAAATAAATAATGCTTTCAACGCGTTTTCTGACGATTTGCGTGTTAACGTTTTCCGTGGAAAATTTCTCGTCTTCGGGATCATTCTCGGAAAATTTGTGAATTTTTTTATTCATTTCATGATACCACTCGGATTCCTCGGATCAATGCAATAGATACGTAACAATGGACGAATATATCCATGTAGAACTATTAGTAAAAAACACGGTTATCGTGGACTCGAACCCGGTACCTCTGTGTTGGTCGGCTTGCATGGTCAGCCATTCCGCCACTGAGGTCAGCAGATCACCGTTACCGCGGGCTTGGTCTGTTTGTGAATATTTATTTGAGCCAACTTCTGTGATCTCTCTAGGAAGGTCAAATACTGGTATTTCAACCTCATTAATGATCGAATTTGATGATATTGTTGATAATTTTAATGAAATATTGCTTTTAAAGTACGACAACAATGTAATTGATCATCGACGTCACCGTTGTCAACTCTGAGGCTGTAGATTCTCGTACTCTAAAATCTTCTCTTTAAAAGTCATTTCGTTTACTTAGTTTTCTCTAAGAAAAGTAAATACATGTAATTGTGAAATACAAACCAGTACCATTCTTTAATTAATCCCACATTAAATAAATTGTGCTCTAACGATTTCTATCCAATGATTTCACAATGTGGCATCGTTAGTTGTTTTCTTAGTTTTTTCTGCCCATCGAAATATGTACTTGAAAGTCTTAAATCTTTTGTTGTTATTTCTATTCGTAATTTGACGTAGTGACCCAGAGCTTTCAACAGTAATCGTGACTATCTAATGATTCCAGTTTTCGAAGAGCGAATGAAACTATTTCGGAGGTTTCTTTCGAGGAAGTCTATCCATGACCTTCGGATCGGTGGTGAGAATCGATTTCGTGACCTTTTAATGCCGGGGTCACACTCACGCAGAGGGTGCGAGGAAAGGGAAATTAACGAAAAAGGCACGGAAGCCGTGTTTGTCAACCAGGACTCATAACCGCTGATCCATATAATGATAAATATAGAAATTATAATTTATATATTTACTTTTATTAGTTAT
>KZ308217.1:627159-650602 GCA_000376725.2 Ladona fulva | reverse complement strand
ATTTATGAGTGTATATTAGTATTGCGCGGGCTTAGATTTTTTTATGCTTTTAGATTTTAAATTCAGCACTCACACACTTTCAGAAACACAATACGGGTGTGTGAAAATCCTTCGTAAAACTTACCGAGTAGTTTCAACTAAAATCTTTATAGCCTCCAACTCCTCTATTTTTTAACAGTCGTCTACGAACCGACTCCCCGAAAATTAAGTTTAATAAATACATTTATTTCATCAAACTATCTAAATAGTCGCAAGGAGAAACGGCGAAGTCTAAAAATGTTATCCAACTCCGACTCCATACAAAATCGATTTCTTCTTTGACTTCAAAGCCCTGCTGTAAACAGCTGAAATTTCTGCGAATCCATATGATTATCCAGATTTACTTCACGTTTTTAAATAAAGTTTAATGTATTTCTTCTTTTGTTGCACCTGTAGTTGTTTTTGACCCCTTTGATAATTGCCCAAATCTTACTTATAGTTACAGGAAGACAGTTACAGCACTCTTTCCCCCCTTTTCGCGATACAATCGCGAAAAATATCCAAACACATTTGACTCGAATATGTGAACAGGGCCTTTCCTAAATTTCCAGCGAAGGCGTCCGTTCACTCCTATTATGCAATGAGTTGAAAAGGAAGCTGAAAAAAAACTAATTTAAACAATGTCTGAGACGAACTCTCCATCTCCTACTCGGCTCTTACTAATGAATTCTGAGTTTCCCAAATTATTACTAGCGCGCCTATTATATTTCCTGCTTCTCCCCTTCCTGTTTCGGACCTCTTTTTCTTTATGAATGGAATGAGCTGTAGGCGTTCCTTCCAAAATTTTCCGAGGTCTCCGGCTAATTTTTCATCTCGCTTCCTCTTTTTTTCTCCTTAAACCTCCCCCGCCCTCTCGATAGATGTCCTGCGAAAAATTTAACGGCAGCCGGCCGAATTTCTCGCGAAGTTTATTGCGTCATTTTGCGCAATTATCCCTTTGGTTCTGTTAACTATCCTTCCTGTCCAGCGCTGTAGTCTCGGCGAGAGATGTTTTCTCTGTTTCAGGATCGGTGTCTTTCCCTCGATATCGCTTCATCTCTTTCAAAATTGTTTTCTCTCTCTCTGTCTATATATGGTAGTTTTCTTTTTATCTTCGTATCGTTTTCTTTGTGTGGATATCATTGACGTTTTCCTTGAGTGTTTATTCTTTAGCCTGAGGTTATTCTGATTTAACTCGAGATTTCTCCAGTATCCCAATTTATCTTATATCTTATCTCTTGGTTACTACGTTGGCGATGTAGTACATAATGACAGTGATACATAGGTTTGGGGGTAACCTTGTCAACTAGTTTTTCGGCTCACGAAGAGTTTTGTTTTTCGGACTCTGCTTACGAATGCTCAGTCGACGAATGCTACGGAGGATATTAGCGCATGTACGGAGGTAAAATATTAAGGAAAATTGTTAAAATTACGAGAAACTGTGTTTCTCATTTCTTGTGTAACTGTAAAGTATGATCGTATTCTTATTGGGAAAATAAACTCCTAATTTCACTCTCTTAAACAATTTACGAGTAAGCTTTCAATCCACGAATGGAATAGTGTCAAATGTTTTATTTTTCGAGTAAGAGTAAAGTTATCATTATATTCCAAAGGCAAATGAAAATGGGTAAGCAGGGTAAGAGCTCTGTGCCAACCCGGCTTTTCAATGTAAGAATTACTCGTAGTTTCAAAAAAATACGAAGCGTAATTTTTTATTGAGAATTAAGATTATCACTTCCGTACTACCAATATTTGCGTACTAGGAAATTATATATCACTATTACATTCTCACGTACCAATTCTTTCTCAGTGAAAGCTAATTCCTTTTGTGGTTTCGATATCTTGCTGTAGTATTCATGAATCGGTTACACCAGTGTAAATGACAACCCTAATTTTAATGGGAGTAAAACTCATCGCACCCTTCCGCAGAAAACCTTTTCTATGGAAAATGACGGTAGCAAAATTTGTTCTGGAAGTACGAAGTTTTATTTCGATTATTATGACCTTCCGCACGTAACGTCTTAGCATATTGAGCTTATTCTATATTTTTAACCTTAAAGGTTAAAACCTTAAGGTTTTAACCTTAGCATCGACTCATACCTGTAAAAATATTCCTCCTCCATTGTACCCTTAATGATTCCTAACTTTTGATGTAGTAATTTCCTTCCTCCCAAATTGATCCTTCTTAACGAAAGTTCTCTTGTTGGGGAGAGAATTTTCACGCTGCCTTTTTTTAGCTGCGGCGTTAGGTGTGGGCGTCTTGCTCTTGTCCTTTAGGTTCTTCAGTCGTACTACTCCTTTGAGTCGATCGAATTTTTTTCTCGCCGTGGGTTCCACTTCCATGATTTTAATGGTCCAGCGCGATAAACGATTTCCTCCTTCCTGTCGTACCTATGCCTCTCTCTCTTCCGTTAAGTCTTAATTAGAGGCATCGCAAGACGCTATAACTCATTCCGGTGTCCAAGGTGGTGGTCTAGGGATGGGTTAATGGGTTACATTTTTGGCCTCGATATCGTAGGCTTTGAAAGTTTTGTTGATCGGCTCGAACGGTTTATCCGTAGTGCAGATGACGTCGATGGTGAGAGTAGTCCATGATTGCGCCAAGATAGTCGCTCTCCTGAATTAATTTGTGAGCTTTGGTTGTAAAGGACTCAGCCCAACGTTATTATTTCGCTATAAATTTGCAGTTCTCATAAAAGGAAAGTAGACGTAAATTAATTTACTCGTGATTCGATAGGGAATATAGTTAATCTTTTCATCAAGAGTTTTTTTTTCACTTTCGATTTCACATTCAAAGTCAGATCTCGATGGATAGGAGACTGATTCATTTGATCAGGGTCAGAAAAGTTGCTCACTTCTGCTTGAGTATCTCAATTTGTGTGGCGTCGCTTCTCAAATTTCTCACATACATTTTTCATTTCTACTCTTGCATTATTACGACACAATAGGCGAAAATTTGCCAAGTTATTTTCCCAAATGATTAGCATTTATTTTCCTAATTATTTTCAATCCACTTTTTTAGGTTGGTTGCAATTTATTCACTTCATCGCAGTTTTTCTGTTATTCGCTAATAATAAACTCAGAAGCTTTCCATTTAATTGATATACTAAATCTAGCCCCCATGGTTACAGTTACGGTCAGCCGTTGCAGTGTTAGTTGAAGGATAAAGATTTCGATCGTCACTGACGACCGATTTCGGTTTCACATTCTATAGTTATATGACCGATTTATCTTTCATTCTACAGTAACGTTTTGTATTAAAACCAATGATTTTTTATTGTGTTTGATCTATATCAAAATATGCTTAATTAGCACTCAAAGTATCAGTGAAAGTGTATTCAAGGGAAAGAACAAAATTGAATGTATACACACACACTATATCACCCTAGTATAAGCAAAAGTTTTACTCGGCGTAATTGTGAAGGAGGCGATTCTGAAACGGAATTGGGGCACTCTCGTACCACGTCCGGTTTTGCGCGACTGATTTTTCGTTCCTTGTATTCCCTCGAGTTCACGTTCTTCCTCTCACGTGATCCACTGGATTGCAACGATTTCCTTCCATTCCGAACAAAGAGTGACTCTCGCACGAAGAATATTTCCACTCACAGAACGATCAATTAAACAAAAACAATGCGATGAGCCTTCGAAACGCAAACACAAACAGGTTTATCTCTCCGTTCACAAAATCAATTACCCAACAAGTTACCGAAGGCCGTCACAAATATTTAATCTAGATATCCCCACAACTCTCCGTGTTTACCTGGCAACATCGGAAACACTTGCGACGTTGAACAATGCCCCAAGATTTATGGCCCTCTATTTTTAAACTGTACTTGAAAAGTCGGGCTTGTAAATGATATACAGCTTCATTCTGGTGTGAATGATTGAATTAGGCTCGTAGAGCGTAATGAGATATCCTGTGAATGAGATATCGATCTAATTAATTTTTATACTGAATGATAGGGTGTTTTTGTGAAGTAAATTTAATCCTCGATGTATAATTTGATGCTTGTATGCATCCACATCTGACCTATATTTTGCATTTGAGCTGTTTTTTTATTAATAATCTAGGTTACTTATCAGATGTCTCGCAAAATGAATTACAATCGAAAATCGACACATACTATCGGAAAAATGTTTAAGGTCGTACTCCGAGAGCTAAGTTAAGCACGCTTAACCGATTGATTTGATGAGTATGAGTCTTATAACTGCCAACTTTCTTATTTTAGTTTACTTTTTGAAGACGTTTCAAGTCAGACATACGCAAGTAGAGTAATATATCAGCGTTAGAAGTGAAAATGGTGTTAGTTGAAAGCGGTAACTTCTAGTCCTCCATGCATTTTGTTTGTGTGTTTTAAACATGAAACATTAAAGTTTTAGTTCTGTCCGTGCAATTTCCCATTCAGTAATCAATTTTTTCTCTCATTTAATCTAAGTCGAAAAGAAGCTATCAAAATCGGAGTATTGAACGATTTTGAATCATACAAACATAGTTTCGATAAAGTAGTGTACTTCGTATGCTAGAGAGTTAACCAAAGTTGAGGATTTTGGTTTCATATTTTTGCTCGTAAATGAAAGCCGTGGTTGATAATGATCGACAGTAAATCTGCCAACTTTGATTCCTGAAGACAGTGATTATTCTAGTGCCTTTTATGGTGGGAAGTCTATGACATATATAAGTCTAGCGCCCGTAAGTCAAAGACGTCCCACCATTAAGGGCGCTATGCTGACCTGGTAGAAAGGGTGGGATATTGACGCAAGGGTATGTCTTGCTGCACATCCTCTTTTAGTCAAAGTTGAATTGTGCGAGTATCTAGTATGGAAGAAAATAGCAGCAGATTGCCTTTTAGTATTGATACAGTGGAGGTTTCTAACGATTTAGTTTTAATTTTGAGTTCTATTCCTGATTTGTTCGTACATACAGATTGAAATTTTCACAGCTCACGGTTACGGGAGGTAATGGGTGATTTTAAAAAGAAGCCGAAGTACGTACTGTTTGAGCAAATCCAATTTCCTTTTAATGTTACACAGTAGCAGTGCAAGTATAGCAACACTGGTCTGCTAGTCAAATCCGACCCTCTTCATATTTACCATTGGTCCGCGAAGAATTTAGTGGCTTAAAACATAGGTTAATATTGAAAGATTAAGAATTTTATAACTTGCACCAACCCCCACCATGCTTTACTTTACTTGCCATTGCTTTGTACAATGTTAAATTAATGACTCATTGTTAAGCTAGGCATGGTATAGTGGAGAAGTGAAGATTTAAAGAATATCATTTTTTGTTAAGCATATACGCGGCATACCGACCCTCGAGTTATGTTTTCAGGGCCTTCGAGTGAAAAGTAATGGTGTGTAGTACGGCTGTACGTTTTTTTTATAATCTGCCCTATAAGTAACCACGTCCATCACTTCGTGGGCTACAAAAATTTCCCGTTTCCTGTCTTATGACTTAAATAGTGGGATGAAGATATGCTACCATCCACCGATCTTACGAACCTTTCAGCCATCATTTAATTTACGATCTCCCATCGAGGTCCAAGAAATATCGCCGTAATTACGGACGAGAAATTTAGAATTTCTCTCGCGTTCCGATATTAACAGAAAATACGTTCCGTTAACCATTTCCGTTAGGGTTTTTATGCCCCCTTTACGGCTTCGGAACCCTTTAACCTCCCTCCTCCTTCCGCACCCCTTGCTGTCTCCCACGCTGCTTGGGCGCCCACGCCGCTCTCATGCCAAACGAGGAAATCGTGCCCTCCCGCCGCCGCGCTTCCGCCAATGAGATTGTCTTGGGGAAAATATCGACCGATGCTTCCTTCGCCGCCCACGCTTAGAGGCCATCCTCCCCCCGCGAGAGGGTGCCGTGGTGGGTGCGTGGGAGACGGGTTGGCCAATGCGGCTGCCGAGGGTTTTTTGTCGGAGTGCGTGGGAGGCTTTGAGAAAGGACGCACGTGAAGAGGGGAAGATACGTGGGTTATTAGAAATCCCATGGGGAAAGAAAAAAAGGTTTTAACTTCCTCGCTTCCTTCTCTCCGGAACCCTCCCACTCGTGCATGTCCGTTCATTTCTCTTTCACTTGTCGCGGGTCGAGGACGAGGTGTCCTGAGATTATTTTTACGCCTGTCGGGTTTCTGGGGACGTATATCTCGCGAATCGCTTTTCATTCAAGTAAGGGAACTTTTCGGATTGTTGGTTATCGTTTTTCTTATTTTTTTATTTCAACCCAGCTGCAGTTTGACTCAGCTGGCAGCCTTGACCCGCTTCATGATTTAACGAATTTAGCTTTTGCATCTGCAGTTATTTAGAAGACATTCCAGTGTCAAATTATCTACTTAGAAAATGTTAATAATTATGTGCTTGTACTTACATTTCGTGTTGAGCGCAAGAAGTTTAAGAAATATTTTTATGTCGTTGTTACGGGATCAATAATTTGCCTGCTTAAAAGATTTTACCCACTCAATATACCCAAATGTTTCGTAATAACGCGTTAACTCATTAATTACTAGTGTGATCATATTATCACGGCGGAACTAGCGGTGTTTAAAATTTTATATATAGTTTTTTTATCACAAAAAGTGGTCAATATTTTATCTCACTTTTCTACAAAATTGTACCAAAATTTTACTGCCTTAACTCCTATATAATAACTTAAGATTATGTACTGATTTGAAAGGGTAATCCAAATTATTATAGCGAAAACAATTTATTTTCTAATTTCATCTATTTTCTTTTGCTAGCGTAAGTAAATAAATTAGTTTTGATGTCTCTTTAGTTCATTCTTAATTGTGTGTGGTCATTATTTGATTATATCTATAATTTTCTCGATCTTAAACTTAATGGTAATTTGGATCGTTATGCGTCATAGTTCTTGAAAGAACCACCTCAATCGACGATATCACCTATTTCGTTGATTACTCCGTTTCGTATATTTCGTCGATATCTTGGACCTTTTCATTAATTAATTTTTCTGGAGCTGAAGCTCTCCGGTCCTTCCTAAGTTGCGTAAGTGATAATCCATTTGCTCTTTTACGGTTCCATGTCTGTTTTCTTTCGCATACCTCGGAGCAAGCTAGGGTGCATTTCAGAGTCTCGCCCTTGTCGACACGTCGCATATATCTTAGTTAATTGCGTCTTCGCAGAGAGACCGCAAGCGCGACACTTTTCATCCCCAACTCGTAGGTGGCGTGCGAGGTCATTGCTTGATAGTGTTCCCGTCAATTTTGATTGCAGAATCTATGAGAAATGCAACTCATTTCGGTGGAAAGTTAGTTTTGTTTCCGTTGTGGACTATCTCCTCATATATACCGATAAAACCTCGTCAGACCGTTTCCTTGAGTATGAGCATCATAAATGAATGAATATTATAATTATAATTTGAAACATAGTGACACCTTTGCTACCTCTTGATTCTCAAGCAGAATTTGTTGCTTCCTAAGATTATTTCGCTATTTTTCGGGCTCTGACAACGAATAAGGATGCGTTTGACTTATGTCCGTTTGTATGCTTGTGCTAAAAATTAAAAAAGATGAGTGCACGTTCTGCCATGGATAATCCCCATTCATGTTACTGGCAAAAAAAATATTGTATTACTCTTCTGTGTTTACATTTACTGAAGGATTTGGCAACTTGTGGGAAGTAGCATTCGGTTAACGAATGTGGTTTCAGGATTTATTTTATTCGTCAAGCGAGGTGTCACTGTATTTAATCACTAAAGTTAGAAATCATTCGTAAGAGCTTAGGTAATTGACAAATTATTGATAACATTCATGCAATCGAACTAGTAGAGAATGCACGGCTATGCAATCTCAATATTTTTTGCTTTTTTAAGTCTTAGGTAACTCATTCATGCGACTGTTAATACATACTTCCAATCTCCAGATTACTTTCCACTTCCGCACTCGTCTTTTACGTCAACTCTCGAAGACTTACGAAGTCTCTCGAAGCGCAGATATCTCAACTTTTACGCTTCGTTGCGGGCGAATAAACTTCCTGTGTGACCTCTAAATTTTTCTATCTGGACCTCTCCCACACTATATATATATATATATATATATGTATGTACGTATGTTGTGTGTATATCTTGATGTTGTTAAATGTAGAAGGCAGTTCCGATAAAAATAAACTCTCCTTGTCATGTTTACACGGAATCGGTTTGAATGTTCCAATATCATTTTACGTTAGTTTTCTGCCCATCACTGACAGATGTTCATCTCTCATGGGTAAATTATTGTAGTTTATGTCATTAAACCGTAACATTGGGTAATCAATAGTGTGCATAAGAGTCTGGGGGCCTCCCGTTGTACATCAAGGGCCCTTTAATCGTTATAGCTGGAACTCCTAAATCTCGGGGGTCCCCGCATTGCGGAAGTACGCCCCGAGTAACTGATCGGGAATTCTAATTTAATGGAAATTGATTGAATATTAAATCAGTAGTATGTTTCCGTGAACAGTTCTAAGTCCCAATTCAACTATAAAATTTCTCGTAACATTTGTTGTTTTACTTGGAATGAATGATTAATATACTCTCGCTCATTTGAAGATATCTCAGCTGTATGTAGTAGCTGCCGGATATCTTTAAAGGAAGTTATCGAATCTTAAAGGTTTGCGTTGGATTCAGAGGGAGAATGTAACTTTTTCTTTTTGAGTTGGTATTATATTTCATCACTTTACAGAAAAGATGAGGCTTATTATTATAAGCTTGTAGGCTATAGACTTATTTATTCTAGCCAGATATAAATTAAAATGGTAATGAGGGACTTAGGTTATTGATCTAAGCCAGAGTTGCGAATTTTGGGGAACTTGCGGCCTTCTCCTGCAGCCACTGTGGTCTTTTCTTCTCTTGTAGAGACAAACTACGGCTCTTCATTATTTCGTTTCTTTGTCACGCTAATGATGCCAAGTGAAAATTTAATGGGAAATGTTCAGATTTACTGGAAGAATTCATTACTTTTCTCAGGAATAATTTCGACGTTTAACTAATCGAATGTATCCAATGCGCCGCCTGAGTGCGGCGTAATGATTATACACGTGGTCTGATGGTTTCCCATGCGGTCTAATGGTGTATGCGGCTTTCCGATAGAGAGAGGTTTCCCATCCTGGTCTAAACTATTCCCGCATATTTTACCAGTTTTTTCTATCTCAGCTTTTTCAGCGGAAACCATTATGTTTTTACCGATGCAAGTTAATTTGTTGACAAAAGCCTAAAAGATTACTCGTAAGATGCCGCTCAGGTGCGGCTACTTCAAAGGAAAGTGGCGGGCTCCAATTAATTTCGCACGTTAGACATTCGAGTCGATGTGTGCTTTCCTCATTCATACCAGCGGTGAGAATTCCATCTCCTCACGGTAATCAATAGGTCCACTTTCGCCAAGAAGATTTTACTTTCCTAAAAACGAATCCAAACATCGGTCGGCAACTTTACGAAACGCTCAGATGTTGCAAAATCTTGAAAGCCATGGCGTGTTTTCATGCGAAGGTAATTTGGTATTTTGAAATTGCTCATCCATTTAACGCCGTGTTAGCGGAGCAGTGAATGTCGAGAAGGCTGAATTTAGACTTAAAGGAAGTCGTGTCCTGGTGGATGGCACAAGTTCACTATCTGCGGATAATTGTCCAAAGATCCAGGGAAGTTATTTGGCACCGGATGCCTTTCCGGTGATCATCGCTGCACTTTTTGTCGTGCTTGCTTCTTTTACCATTATTCGCGTTATTTAAATTGGGAGAATAGAATAGAATACGTCTTTATTCAGGGGGAGATTAAGACTAAAAAGTCTCCTCTTACATCTAACCCTTTGTCATTTTAAAAGTGGGTCAAGATAGAGAGAAAAAAGCAATAAAAACAGAAAAAGGAAGAAACAACAGAGCGAATTGAAAAAAAACCTAAGTCCCATGTGAACTTAAAAAAATGTCCAGTGCAGGAAAACAGGGTGGTGTGGAAAACCTGCGGAACCTACAGATAGAGATTGCTAAATTTTAAATCAAGAATTCTAAGAAAATTATTTTCTTGAACCTGAAAAGAAAACATTTTCAGTAAATAGAAAAAGGGTGCAATGGCAACACGATCAATTTAAGCCAATGGTCTAAGATTTCGTTGTTATTTTTTTACGGTTAAAAGTAGAATACGGTTTGAAGATAAGGAGCATGACTTCACAGCACCAAAGGCTGCATCCTCTCTTACCAAGGTTAAAAGTAATCCGCGATACCTCAGTTAACAAATTTTTAGTTAATGTACATTTGTTCGCTATTTTTCGGACTCGTCTAACGAAATGAACTCCGGTGAACGTATGAATTAAACGATGCTCGCATAGAACGCGTTCATAAATATTTGCAAGTAACCAAAACAAAGTAGATCTGCCCATTATTGCCTGTTTGAAAATGGGCGTGGTCCCTTCTTGGCATTGCTCGTGTGTTTATCGTACGATTCTCAATGAATTTTTTTTGGGGGCTAACGAATAGTTATGGAAAGAATCGTCTTCGTTTGACGAGGTATCACAAATCATTAGAAAATAAAACAATTACTCATCGAGTTCAAATTTCATTCGTCATAATTTTTAATGATTATGAAACAAATTTATCTTCCTCCTTAAAGGAGATTTGCCTGATGCGTAATATCTGGATCCACAGTTGTCCCAGTATGATTTAATTTAATAATCAGTTGATTATTTTTTTATTCTTACTTGAGTCTAAATACGGCTCTAGCTTAAAGAATAGTAAATGTGCGAAAAGAAGCGACATGAATAGGATTCGAACCACGGTCTCCAACTTTCTGGGCAGGTATTCTAACCACTGAGCCACCATGTCGCATCTATCCCACAATGTTATAGAAATGAATTTGTGAGCAAGGCGAGCAGGCTCCACATTAGTGGCACAAACTGCCGACAGATGGTCCTCATTGAGGCAGCCATCTCACAAAGCGGTGTTATGAAGTAAACCCCCCACAGGAAATCGCAAGGATTAAGGAATAGTAAGTAAGTAAGGAACAATAGGGACATTGAGAAATGGAAAATTTTGAGGGGCTAAGATTGATAAGGGAGAACACGAGTTAAAAAAATTAAAAATCCGGGCAAGATTTATACCGAAATTGTGGCCGAAAACACCTTTGAGACCTATTCTTCCAAAGGTTCCTTGTTTTTCATTCAAACTGGTTCTTAGAGTTCTTCTCAATCGCTTGGTTGAGGTGAATATTTTTCCGCGAGATATATACGTGTAAAAAAATAACGCGCTCTGCTGAATAGTGACGCAGCGTGGCTGCTGTATAGCAGAATTGGAGAGGCTCTCTCCCTCCCTCTTCCTTGACTCCTCCCATTGAGGAAGAGATGCTCGTAGGTGAAGGGAGGGAGAGAGGATGTGTTCAATCAATGGTGCGCATTCTCTCTCTCTCTCTTCCACTCTCTTTCTCTCTCTCCTCCCCTCTTTGTGGCTTTCAACCGGATCAAAGGGTCCACTAACTCTTCCCCCTCATTTCCCCTTCCTATATGTCCCACTCCATTTTCTCATTCATCCCCTTCACGTACCCCACCCAACCTCGCACGATTGCTACCATTCGCAGTTCTCCCTATCTCCTTCCCCCCGGTTTTTATTTCCCCCTCAGTTATCATTTTACAATCTCATAATACGTATACAGCAATAGTAATTGTATTGCATAATGATAATTTAACCAGCTGACTGTTTAATTCCTTGGGTTCTATTCTATTATTTATTTAACTATTTATTTACTTCGTGAATAAAGTATGTACCATGATAACTCTCGGAATTAAAATTGACTGAGTTAAATTAGTTTAATTTCGGTTAGTTAATTTTGGTTGCATTAAAGAAAATGTTCTTGTCCTCGTAAAATGGTAAAAGTTATACGAATGACAGGATGACGTCCGAAGTATGTTTGTAAATAATATAAGTAAATAATTATCTCATTCCATTCTATTTATCCATTGGTGATATTGGAAAAGATTCAGTACCATTGCAGTTTTAATTTTATTGGGTAATATAAATTGTATAATATATAATTATAATCTGTTAGTAATTTATTACCTTAATTAGATGAAATTGAATATTATTGTTCCATGGATATTGATTTACATCTCTTTATATTGCTATAACAGTATAATAGTGGATAATACACAGTGTATAATTCTTTTATTTGTATGTATGTGCATGAATAATTTGAGTGCATTAATGTTGCCTCCTGGCTTTGGCCTGATCGAAAATCCATATTCATTTTATCATCGTACTATCCTTAAGTGTGTCTTATTGCTGACTGCTGGGGAATGCTTCGCGCGATGTATCCAAGTAACGGAATTTTGAAACTGGACTTAACGGAAATCCCGGCGATTACAAGAAAGGCGTATCGTTGTTTCCTTATTTATGGTGCGCTCACTGCCGGAAGATAGTGAATTAATTTCCTGCAAGACTGTGGAAATGAAAGTATCTTTTTATAGGAAGCTCACAATTTCGAGCTGATTTAATTCCCCCAGTTTAAAGGTTTTATCTTTTTTATCTTAAATATCAAAGTTGCTAAGATAATCTGTGAGGAAAATGGGAGTCGTACGAATGGGAGATTTTTAAGTTGGTTGAATTTTATTCTTCTAATGTGATAATAATAATAATGCGACTTTATTCAGGCGAGATTGAGACTAACAACTTCTTAATCTTTGTCATATGAAGATTACAACTGATGGCTTGAAAAAGTGCAAAGAAGAAAACTACATAGTAGGTTTAAATACATAAGCTTGCATCTAGGGGAAAATACGGCACAGCAGAAAAACGCCCACTAGAATGGGATGTGAAAAGCCTACGAAACCTACTAATAGTTAATCACGTTTTAAGGAAAACCAAGGCTAAAGAAAATGTCTCGTCTGTTTGAATACGTTTTCTTCCGTTACAGTTGTCATAGAAAATTCGAATTTTTTACAGCTTTGTAGCAACAGTTGCTATTAGATTTGATGTCACATTAGGATTATTCAGTCATTCTGTTAATATCTATATCAGAGGCGTATAGGCCCATAGCGGTCTCCGGTTGGAAGGGCCCTGGGCCAAAGAGACCGTCGCAGCGAAATGGCCCCATGGTCAATGAAGATAGACGTCGATAAATGAACCAAGGGAATAGAAGCTGCATGGAATACCATGCGAGAGGAAAGGTCTTTGCACCCAGTCACGTCGCCGGGATCAAGTGATTGGTTCTATTTTCAGAGGGATATGGTTTGCTATATTTAGTATGTTGATTATATCGAAAGCCGAGGTAGTTTGAACTTGTAGACTATATCGAGGTAAATTTGATTAAGAACTGATTAGAGTTTTAGCTGAATCTCAACACATTATCGTTCAGTTAAAGTAAGATTCCTCATCAATGTTCTTCATCCATGTAGTATATTAAGACGAAAATGTTTGTAAAGTAAGTGATTACGAAAATATTATTCCCTAATTTATTTATTCCGTTGTTAGTGAATGTTTGTAGAAATCTCTCTACTTTTGTTTCTTTAAAGGACGGAAGGAGTTAGGGAGAAACGTGCTCATTTAGATGTAGCCGATTTTGAGGTTAAAGATATAGAATGTCATCATAAGGCTTAGCAATTCACCGTGAGAAATTTTATTTAGTGAAAATTGTCATTATCGACATCGTTTGAAATTCGTATTTCTAATTAAAAAAGAGTAGATACTTATCGTGAGTCAGTCCTAACTCTTTTAGTGAAATTCATTCATCATTCATGCTTCCGCTATTTTTCATCGCAATACGTAATTTATTAAATACAGATATTTATGTCCGAAAAATTTGTCATTCCTGAGGAAATATTTTTGCAATCACGAAAATGCATTAAGTGTGCTTTTCTCGTATAATAGAAAAATGCTTGAAAACTCCTCGCATCAAAAGCTTACACGTATTCACACCATGACGGTAGTGTAGAGATTGTGCCTACATCGAAAGTCTGACATTCGCTCTTCATAAGTTAAAGGTCGCTGAGAGCGTACTTGAAATCAAAATTGAAATGTGTTTCACGGTAACGGTAGTTATGAAGTAAGGACACTCTTCTTTATTGTTTCAGCGAATAATCTTCGGAGATGAAATCTTCCACTTAATATTAAGGAAACTAATCCCCTAGTTTTGGGTGTAAGAAACATTTCCCTTCCATGGGTGAAAATGTGTATTCTGTGGAATCCTTGATGATTATTCCTCTTGTAAAGGTAGTTAGATATTTAGAAACTTGGACCTTATTAGGTAATCCAAATTCAAAGCATTCGAAACAATGAAATTAAGCCATCATAAAAGTTATCGAGAATAGAATTCGATGGTCGAGTTACAGGAAAAGGCCTCCTCGTAAGTTTGCAAATCGGTTCTCCCTGAATCATCTTATTTTTACGAAATTTGGGTTGGATCAGAACAATAGGCCTTTTTTCGTATGAGAACCTACTTCGAATTCGTTATGTATGAGAAATTCCTTTGGAATAAAGATACAATACCTAATTCTGTTATTCTATCCATGTCTACCATTTCCTTTCTTAGATATTGTGCGTGCTTCAGTTTCATTTTGTTTTCCTTTCGGCTTATTATATAAGGTAAGGTTTTTCAGGCTTCCCGGTTTTCCAGGATTTCATCACCCCTTCCGGAAAGATTTTCGTATGTCTGACGCCCGTCTGAGTTTTTAAGATTTTTTTGTTTTAATTGGTCGATTGATTATTTCCTTTTATTTTTGAGTTGCGTTCGACTTTTTATAAGCACGAAATTAGCCCAAATGTGATTGTTTGTCAGAGGAATACATTTAGATTAAATGCAATCATACAAGGGATATGCCATAAATGTCACAATCAAGCTGTACAAGATCAAGCGTTGATTAGAGGGAAGCGATTCTAGCATAAATATTGTTATAAATGAGAAAATTGTACTTTTCCGCACGAATTTATTATTCGACCTGTTTCGGCCACACAGCCATCACCAGGTTCATCAGGAGTTCAATTTTCTCATTTATTAAATGACTTTCCACGAAATAAGCTCTAATCATATTGATTACATATATATTCTAGCTACACTATAAAGGGATGACTCAAATACTGTTCCTTGTTTCCATGAATCTAAGACGATTTCCAATATTCGAAACTCCACCAGGGTAGTATTTTAATTTTGAATAAATTCAATGATTGCAATGAAAATTAAATACTTAACAGTTATGTTTACCAACGTTTTCTGCGCACAATTAGAAAGCATAAAAAATAGTAAATGCAAACCTAACTTGAATTGATAAAAACAGTCTGTTGCTTGGTTGATGAATTGTATAAAGATTTTCAAGTTAAAACGTATACGAATAATTTTAATTAATACTTTCATTTCATTATTATGCTAAAGATTTCATTTATATAAAAAATTAGTCAATAAATAAATATAGGGAACTGATGTACGTAAATATCTGTAGTATGCTATACTTTGAAAGTCGAATACAACTTTTGTACTAAGGTAGTAGCCTGATTCCTTCGGAAATCTGAAACAATAAATCATATCATCAGTAAAATAATATCTTGGATTTCTGCAAATCCTTATGCCCCGGCGGTGTCCAAGATTTCTCATCCTCAACGTTGTTTATGTTCCTGTTTCGCATCATGGTTCTTCGGACACCAGATATTTACTCTCGTTCCTTCCCTCCCTACCATCGGCACCCTTCCCCCATTACCCTCATTCCTTCACCCTTCTGCCCCCATACGTTTTGACCTATGTGCCGCGGCATAAACGTGATGGTGCATAAATATACTCCCCTTGAAGGTACTCCCTCTTCTCCATTCATGATCGTATCCATTTTGGAGTTGGGGCACTTTTATTAGAGGAAGGGCTCCGAATGCGGAGTGGCTGGTGCTATTTTCGGGTCCGCCGCCTTCTTTTTTCTCCCTCTCACGATTTCCTCCTACATCTGTTTTGTGCTTGTTATTACTGCTGATATTGCGGGATGTGCGGCTCTTCCTACTTAGGTATCTCTCTTAGTATTTTTACGTTTTTACGCAGGATGTAGTGCACAAGTTAGACTCCTATTCTAGAGCTGTGTTTATCAGTGTGCTGTGGATAATTGGTTTTCCACTCAGTTATCTCTTGGTAAATTTACATTATGCCATAAATACTTAATCATTTGGTGATATTTCGTTGTTTTAAAATAAACGTTTCCTTTCTAAATATATTCATAGTGGATTGTGGTGGAAAAAGAGGTTGGAAAGCACAATCCAAGGGATTTGGCATGTAAGAAATGCTGTAGTCGAGGTCTTCTCCTATTTTTAAGTATTTCATTGCTTTCCTGTTTTGTATCGTTCCAGATATGTCGGACTTTTTTGACAATCATAATGTAGGATTTCCCTAAAATTTCGATGTCTACGAAGTATTTACCTCGGCCAACAAATAATCTTGCGTATGTAAACAAGTAAGAATTATTATAAAATAATAAGGTTAAATCATTATTGCTTTCTTTTAAATACTGAACCTGCAAGCTGTGACGTGTGAAGGGGTAGTGATTAGAGTAAGTGGTAGGTTTTTGGAAGTATTCTCGTGCGTTTTGTGATATTGCAATGTAGGTGAAATAATACTTCGGCTAACGAATTTAATTTGAGAACGAAATTCCTGGCCAAAATACCTAAATTTGAAATTCCAGCAGTTTACGCACTGAATCTTACATGGAAGTTTGGCAGTTTTGGTTCGAATGTGTTTTTCATGGAAAATTACATCGGTGTAGTAATTTTCTTCAATCATTCGTTAAAATTTTGATTAATTGTATTTCACTGAAGTTTCGAGTTGCTTAATCGCAGCCATTTATCAATAATTCAGACATAATCACATACCATCAAATCCTTTTAAATGGGAGGAAATAACCAATTTTTCACATTATACGTCCCTCGGATTCGAATATTTTGAATTATGGATGTTCACTCCCGTCATTTGCTCGTTATATTCCATCAGAAACAACCATCGGGTAGTTAGAAGATTCGTCGCTCCCAAAAAAAAGCAAATGGAATTGCGCTTGTTTGCGTTGAGCACGCCTTGAGCAGCGGTTTCACCGTAGTACGAGAGTATTTCGGTTGGCACGGCCCGCGATCTTCGTTTATTTTCCTTCCTCGATGTAATTGCCGCGCCCTGTTTTGCTGGTTTTATCGACGGGTCGGATGAAAATAAATAATGCAGGTGGCGCGGCGGTTGAAATTGTCCTTCGCCGGCAGTTTTTTGTTCGCTCGTTTTTATTATTCCATATAACTTGTACTGCGCGTGGTGGCTCGATCTTCCTTTTCTCTCTTCGTCGTCCACGTATAACGCTCACGCGATTGGCTCTCCGTCGCTGCCAACGCCGCAGAAACCGCGTGCCGGATATCGCGTTTCTGTTACGTCGTGACGCAGTCCAAGATTTCCGTAGAGACGGGTTTATTAGTGCCTTTCGGTCGATATTTTAAGAAATTTCGCTTATCTTTTCGACCGGCCGCTTGAATGAAACGTTCAGCGAGCTTGGGGAATGGCTTAGAATAATTGATCGTCGAGAGAATATAAAGGAGTTGCAAGGGCGGAGTTGGTAGCAATTGAAATGCTACGGGTATTCGTGGTTGAATCAGGTTTGTTCGGTCTTTCGATTTGAGCGGATGCCATGTTATAGTTGGTGAACCGAATTCTTTTATTACTGCTGAGAACAGATTTTTTCCATTCAAGAGTGTTTACGGTTGCTCTGCATTATTACAGTCGGATAATATATGACGTTCCTCTTATAGGACTAGTACTCTGTATCTATCCGAATAATATTTGACGTTCTCACTCAAAAAATGAATTTCGAGGTTGCTCGGATGGTTAGGTATTGGCTTCTCCGGATGTATGCTTTTTATCCGTCTGATCCGTAGCCATCCGCTTTATGCCAGTTTTCGACACGAAATTTCTCTTTATGTTACACATTCTATGTATAGTTTGGTGGATTCCCACAAGCCTTAACTCGGACAGTAGTTTGTTGCCATTGAAAGAATCCCTATACCATACACAATAGTCACGAATGCGTATTTGATATTCTGCATTCAACGCATTCAGCAGCGTGTTTTAAAATATGGCAGAAGGAAGTTTGCTTGCATCTTTTATAGTGATCGTTATAGTCGTAAATAACTCTGATATTTTGATCAAACTGAGAGCTGCTATAGATAAGCTGTACTTCTGTCCCGAATGGACAATAATTTCATAGATAACTATCTATCATTCATCATTATTTTCCTAAGCAGCGGTATAGAGATGATGCAGCTTTCGTTCGACTGGACCGGAACGTTTATTCACGGTTGAATGGCGTGCTAGCAGGAGATTAGGAATCTTCAGTGGCGCTTTTCCCTAGGCCGGAAACGAAATCTCTCACCTTTTTTCCGGAAGGTCACCCATGTGGAATATAAAAGGATCATCGAAGATTAAAGTCCTCCCCGCAACCGAAAATTAAGGGACATCTGCAAAGTCAACTCGAAAGTTATTTTCTTGCCTCGGTAAACGTTCCGGCTTCCAATTTCGTGAGAAGGATCTTGCCTCCTGTTCCTCATCCCTTTTCCTTCCTCCCGGCTAAGGATTTTTTCATCCACAGAGCTCCAGCCCTTCCACAAACCCATCCATCCTTGCTTTACTTTTCGGCAGGTGATACTGTAGCGGGCTGTTCCTCTCTCTCCTATAGTCTCAATCGCTCCTTCCAGTTTCAAGCGCTCTCTCGTTTATTTCCGTGCTCTCTGCCTACCTGTTCACTCAGCTGTTATCAGTGTTTTTTTACATTATGAATCGTTTCCGTCGATTTACTATATATCGTGAGAGTTCATAGCATTCTTCGTTGTATTTAGAACCGTCCTGTACCGATGAATGTTCTGTCATCTGCTTTTATGTTGAACAGCATTTAAGTTATATTATGAATTGACTTTTTATTATTACCCTGATTATAAACGATATGGGATTTTAGAAAAACGTTGGAGTGAATTCGCTCGAATATCTTATTTTCTAAAGATCTCATGCTAGTGGCCAATTCTTTTGCATTTAATGCTTTCTGGGCACGCATCTCGATTGTCGTATCCTAAAATTGCCTTCGCACGTAATTGGATTGCATTTAGCTTGAGTAGAAAGGTGACAAAAGACCCAAAGTAGGTCAACTTTTTAAATTCTCAACCTTGAGAGAGGCCAAATTTACCATTATCGTAACCGTGAGGTGTCCTGTAGCGTTATATGTACGAAGGGCTGACCCAGGCACAATGCCAGAGCGGGCCAGTCAATCTTTTAGGTTAGGAGTCACTAGCTTTGGCTGGTGTTAAATACACAGATTTAATACCGACTCATGTTGCATCATAAAAAAGAAAGTGTATCATTTCCATTGTTTAAAGCAAATAGTAATCGTTACTGTTATCTTTGATTGTAATTGGTGTTGAATATTATTGTCGTTCCAAGTTTTTCTTATTGTTGCATTATTATTGTTTGTTTAAATTGATAATTCTTTTTGAGGCCTAAGGTACAAATAAATCTTTGTAATTGATTACGTTATGTAGATTCTACTGATGAAATCCGCGCAAAGGTACTGAAAAGCTGCATGTGGCCCGCGTGCCATAGTAACTGCGTCTAGAAAGACTTCTTCGGGCGCTAAAATTTGCGGTAGCCATTTTCACTCGAAAATCAAGAAATCAGGAGGTTTTGGATTTTTGCGTGTTTATCTGAAGAGGAATTTAAGTAGATAATATGTTTTTGATATGCGAGAGGAGCGTAAAACCCTTCTTCGGTGTTCTTATTGAAGGAGGTTATATATATCCTTTTGTCCGTGTGTACACTACTGTGGACGTGTACGATTTATAACATTGAGTTACCCTGGTGTGTTACCGCATGTCTAAGTGCTTCTTTCTCCGTAGTTCCATCCTCGCATTCTATCTCCACTTTTTCCAGAGCTGTCGGCTCCTCCCTCCTCCTCCTCCCACCATCATCCTCCTTTCTTTCCATCTCCCTCTGCCCTCCCCCCACTTCCTCTCTCACGCACGCATTCACAAGCCCCCTTCTTGTTCTCTCGTATCGCCGCCAGTTAGAGCGTCATTTCCGGCCGGCGGTCGTATTTTTTCTCTATCCTCTCTCTCCCTCCGCAGCCAACCCTTTTTTTCTCCCCCCTTGGCCGTCACCCTTCCGTCTTCTGCCCTTCCCTCGCACCGCAGCCCTGGCATCCTTCGAAATCCCTTCCGAAGTCTGTTTCCTTCATCTCGCCTCTGCTGCGGGCTTCGCTTTTTCATTCGACGTTTTTCCGCCTTTTTCACATCATCTCTTTGGCTTTGTTCTTACAGTTCGTGTTTTTCTGCCGCTTTCCTTCTATCAAGCGCTTATCCCTCGCGTCTCCTATCGTGTTATGTAATTTATCCCCGGTTGTTGGTTTCTTATGTTTTTCCGCTTACTCTCGCCGTTTGAAAGCATTTTTACTTTGGTGACTATCTCATGTAAGCCCAAATTAATGACCGCGTTTGCTCGTTTTTCCTACGCTTTAATGCTACCAGCAATTGTATAGTTGTGGATTTAGTACTTGCTGTAGAAGCTGAGCTTCCTCTAAGTCACGTTATGCTAGATTCAGTGGTAGAGCTGGCTGAAGTTGAAGGTTTCTGTTTGAAATGAGTAGCTGGCTGTCATATTGAAAGTTCTAACTATAGGTTTCTAATATCTCGTTAATGCTCCGCCCTCTACTGTTATTGTTTCTAGTGCACACAATATTTGTTGGTTGCTTTAGAGGAATTCGAAAGTTGATTAATGAAAGTGCCGTATTTGATTTGATTTAGTTTTTTTCGTCATGGATGTGACGTTCATGAAAGGACTATCTTGTTATGGGTTTTTAAGTATCACTTTCAGTAACTGGACGAATATCAGTCGTTAAATTTTTAAACGTTAAAAGTCACATGTTTAGAATTTGCGACACGTACGTTTTTTTTTATTCGTCATATGTTGGTTTCATCTACTATACTATAAGAATTATAATCTACTATAAGAATTATAAAAATAGAGAATTTAGTGATGCTGCCCGTAGTGTGGATGCAACGATGAATGAATGCTTAATTTAATTTAATATGGGTTTTCTCGAAGTCAAATGTAAATTTTTTTGGCGATGAGGCGAATCATTGCAGACTATCAACGGTTATAATAACATGATGTTTGATAAATATTCCAAATAGTTATTACGAGGAATTTTTATAAGAGCAGCACTAAGATAGAAACCTCATCGCTTAAGAAAAAAAAGACTCAAAGCAGCTTCTTCGCAAAGAGGGGCGTATACCTCTTCTGTTTCCCCTCCCTGAATACGCCTTTGCCCAATATTGAGGATTCCTGCAAGCTTTCCTTCAGCATTGTCCGTACAATTAGTGATTGAAATCAAATGTAATGCTCTCCAGCAGTCGGAATCAGTTGCCGCAGCAACTTAATCACGCATCTGCAATTACCTCCGTCTTAATCACGTAAAGCTTTTCTCGTTCTTCAACGTTCTATTCTTTTCATTGTATACGGCTCGTTCGATCTTCCTCCCCACCGCTTTCTTCCACTCCCAATTTCTCTCTCACCGTTCGACCGCAGTTCAAAAAAAGTACACCTATAACTTAGCCGCTTCCATTTTTATGCCGGATGTTTCCACGCGTCCTCACATTCGACCTCTTCCTCCTCTCACTCATTACTCTCTTCGTACGAGAGCATGGGTCGTTTCCGCCTCTCCGCTCGTGATTTTGTCCGATTAGCACACCCGGCGAAGGAATTACGGCAGCGGAAAATGCCGTGGAATCCGCAAGGCCGCAGAGAATGGGAAGAAACCAAGAAACTACTCCTTCCCGCGGTTACAATCTATGGAACCCACCGGTAAACATAAGAGAAAAATATCGACGTGTCTGGCTGTGAAGCCCTGGTCTTCCACATGTCGAGCGGATTTTCTAACTACGCCGATTGAAATCTACCTTGCCGGGGTGTGCATTTAGCGAAGTTTAGTGTGATTTGATCGTCCGCCCGGAAACAGTAAGACAGGGTCCGAGTTGCAATATTAATATGTATTACTTCTATTTACCCTTGAGTTATAAGGCGTACGCATCCTCGTGTAAAGTATTTACCTTTACATGACCATCATTGAGGCGGCTTTTCAGAAAGCCTCTGTTTCGCTGATGAGTACCAGTGGTCGCAGATGAATCCTCATCGCTCTTTTCTCCTTTTGTTTGTTTTACTTCGCCTCCACTCTTTTCCCTTCCCACTATTTGTACCCAACACCAGCGTCTACTCTCTTCACTGCCTTCTGCTCCGCCACCGCTCTGTGATGGTTAAGCGTGCTCATCCTCTGTTTCTTAGTACGTGATGTAAATTTCCGTGTAGACCGGTGGCAGATCCTCGCGGGGCGATCGCTTTCCCCTCTTGATGACTTCTTAAGACAAGTGATTTGCCTAGAATATGATGGGTAAAGTATTTAGCCCGAAGGCCAAGTCGAGCCTCAAACCGTCAACCAATAGCAGAGTAACAACAGATGTAGCTACTTTTTCTCCTTTTGGAGGTAGATATTGCGACTATTGGTCAATTGAGTAAAAAATATTAGTTGTCCATACGCCATGCGGTCGCCTGGGGTGCCGAGTTTTTTTGTAGCTGATGGTGTAGACCTGGTTGAAGCTTCGGCGACCAGTAGAGATTTGGCATTGGACAAATAGAGTATTCGTATAGTTGCCACAAACTTTTTAAGAAACGATAATATTCTTAGCAGTTATAAAACGGTGCGTATCAGGAATGATTCGTGAGTAAAATTTTTAAATCAATCCCTATTACAATTTCAATTAATTAAATGATACAATCTATGGAAGAAGCCTTAATTATGTGGAATTTCATAACTGGGTAGAAATAAATTCACTTTAATGATGGACACTCTGTCCATCATGATAGAGAAATGGACAGAATTGTCCGAAATCGGCCGTGTTATTAAACTTAAGTGGAATATTGACCAAGTGAATTTCTTTCTACCCAGTAATTGAATGATGTTAATCGTCATTTTTTTTTTTAGCATATTCTTTCTTCAATTTATAATTCAATATTTTGACTTTTGCAGTGACAATTATGATACCTATTAACTGTTATCGAATTAAAATATTTTGTTAATTTAAGTATTTATATCAGTAATTCATCTACTTAAAAATAGACAGGCGATGGGTTCCGCATGTTTTATAAAAATGCGTCATAAGGCTCGAAAACACGAATGTTTATAATTTTCGTTTCTGCGAATGTCGAATTTGTTTTGTTTCCAAGTCAATCGCGGTCGAAAGATTGTCGATATCGATCGCTGCAGAAATGAGCTATAGTGAAGGTGGGGGACCTGCCGCCTTTTCTGGCGTTCACTGCGGCCTCTCCCTTATTTTCTGTAATAATACCCCTATTTAAATTATTTTATTTTCCAATCTCGTGGTTATTCGAAGAAAAACAAAATTGAATATATATATATATATATAT
>KZ308217.1:613884-627097 GCA_000376725.2 Ladona fulva | reverse complement strand
ATATTTATTTATTTATTTATTTCATTTAGCTAATAAATGCGTTTTTTCTTCTATGATTTTGATTGTAAACTAATTGAACGTAGGCAATATGCAATCTTAGTTCGGCCTAATGGCTCCTTACATGGTCGAATGGCTCATATACGCAGTCTTACGGTTGTAAAAGGTTCTCCGCCCATGAGCTATAGTAATATTTTCTCAGATTGCGGTTTCAAAAGCGTGACGTTGGCATCACTGATTCTCCTTTCACCCGGTCCCCCTCTCCTGCTCCCCCCCCCCCCTTTACGAGTGAAATCATTCCCTAACAGCGGATGGAGGCCATTCATAAGAGGGCTCCCGTTGCTCCTCTCTCTCTTTCTCTCTCTCTCAGCATTACCTTTCTGTTCGTACTCTCTCGCTCATCTCGTTCGTTCCCCATACGCGCGCCCGTCCCTTTTGGTAAAGCTCTCTCCTACCAATCGCAGTCTAACGTGCTCCGTGTGGTACTTCCCTACGCATTTTCACCCACACACATTCCTCTCCAATGCCCTCCTCGCGTTCTCGACTCGGAGCTAGAAGTTTCTCCAGCGAAGGGACGAACGGGCAATTCATATCAGCAAAGACTGGAGTAGTGTATCCATATTGACGGCGGGGTGCCGTTTTCCTCGGTTATCTCTTTTTTTCGAGTATCCGGGTAATTTTGCTCGTATATTGGATTTTTATTTGAAAAATTGACTGACGGACTCCGCACCACTGTAGTCGAAAGCTGCTGAAAATGGAGCAGCATTTAGAGTCTCTTACTCTTCGGGATACTTCCAGCAGCTATATTTTAAAGGATTTGGCAAGGTAACCCGTTCTGGTACTGTACTGACTCGTTAGTACAGGTAAGCTTCATCTTTCGCGTGCTCCGAGCGTAGAAAAAAATAGAACTTCGATAAAATTCGCCCCGAATATGATGAGACAATGTGTGATATAGTCCCCAAACTAGGGCTTCCTCACGTAATGCGGCCTGTGAAAGGTTTTTATCCGGACGGCGAATGGAGTGGATGTTATACTTGGGAACTCTCATGACGAGACCTGTAAATTAACTATGTATTACATGTCATATTCTTTGCATTTACAATTTCTGTTTTATTGCATATGAGAACTTTTTCCTTTCTCTTTAGGCATGACGTAAACAATTTGAAGAAAAATAAATTAACGCTCCTATAGATCCGTCCCGACCAGCACTTTCCATGCACATATGTGACACGACTTTCATAGTTTGGGGACACCTGATAACGGTGAAGTATGTATAAGAACAGCGGTGGCAAGCCATGCAACGAAAACTAAATCTTACCTTTCTTCCACGATTCGTGACCGAGAATCAACGTTTAGACATATGTTGTTATTATGATCGTGAGTTCAAAATCAAATGAATTTTTTGTCGCAAAAAATATCAAGTGAGCTGCTAAGATTCGTTTAAGATTATTCACCTTTAGCATGGTGAACGGCTTTAACGGTTTTTTTCTACCTCGCTCTCCACAACGCATTTTTTTCAACATCATGAACATGGTTGTGTAAAACAATTTTATTAGTTATTGCTTATTTTCGATTTTTCGTCAGTCTGCCTTGGTATCTTATTTTGTAACCCTGGTTAAGGGTGTCGATTTATGAACGAAACTGACTCCTGGAAGTTAGACAATCATTGATTTTTAGCATGGAGCTGCAAGAAAATTGTATTAATTTTTTTGTTTAATTTACCTAATCAAATTTTAACAAATGGCGATTAGTTTTGAGTTCGAACTTCTTGTCAGACCAAATGTAAATGCAAATTACTTGTTTAGCAGAAACATCTAAGGGACACCAGCTAATGTGAAGGTACGTAATAATCAAATTTTCATGAACTGTTGCGTAATGAATAGTTGTAGTAGAGCTGCATTAATGGCATTCGAGTACCAAAGCTTATCTCTTCATGTACATTTTCTCACCCAGAATGTCCATACTTCAGTGCAGCATCAACTCCCTATTCGTCTCCTGCTTTCCTCTCCCAGAATATGAAATCAGTGACGCTGCTTCCTCTCTAATAGAGAGTCTCTATACGTTCAAACCCTTCCTCACAAATTTCCCCTCGCCCACTCCTTCCTCACTCAATACTCTCTCTCTTTCATTTTTTCTCGTGAGATTACCTCCTCCCATGCTTTGTCATTCGCTTTCACTGCAATTCATTCTTCCCACGTCCTGGCTTTGAATAATACTGGAATATTAATTTGGGCTAAGGAAGAGGTTCGTTACATAATTTTTCCAGTGATTTCGTCTCGTTTTTGCCCCAGTCCATTGGTTTGTGTCTCTTCATTTCAAGAAAATGGTAAGGTCTGGATCGGTGGCTATGTCCTCTTGGATCTTCATAATCTTTCACTTAATTTCTTCGTTTTCTATTGCAGCTTATGAATGAGCGATTTTAATTTATTTTAAACTTGTCCTGTTGTTCCTGTCCGATTTTAGTTAACTGTAAAATGTGCACCTAATTTTTAAATATATGACATCTTTATCGTGCAATTTTTATCTACGGTTTTCCATGAAACGTAGGATAAAAACGCATCTAATGAATAGCATTATTTATACGTTTATCTAGGGCAGTGTTACCGTTGGAAAATTTCTCCCATTTTGATAGTTAATTATTAATTTTGTGATTCAAAAACATACTGATACGGACTTAAACAATTAAATCAATAACATAGTAGAAGGAGCAATGAAGTGTGAATAATAAGTTAAAAATTGCAATTATAAAGTGACTAAAAATATAAGTTAAAACTATTATATTAAAATTCCCGAAGAACTTTTACTTAACCGCAGTGATCTTCATGGTACAGTATATGACTTTCGGAATTTCGAATAAATTGTATAGAGTCGGTTACCTCCAAGTATCACTTAAGGAGATTCTTTACAAATACGTAGGAAATAGCAAATTGTTTATTTTTTACCATGAATCGACCAGGTGTATATTAAGTAGCGTTGTAGATAATCATTTGCGCAATTCAAATTAAAATTAACGAACAAAAATTGATTAAATTGGCTTTCAAGTCAGAAGTTTCCTCCTCTGGTAGACACCGAGCTTTCTCGCTCCTCGTGTGTCACTTGTTTCTAAGAAAGCGTGTTCTTCTCTCCGCCCGCGCAACGTCTCCGTCCCTTTTCCGTACAACAATTCCGCGACGCTGATGCAATTCGTCATTAAGTTTCCGCCCAATCGATTCCGCATTCGCCATATCTCGCTCGTGCGCGGAATGTATTTTGCATACGGGCACGAGATGTGAGTGCGCTCTCCTCCCCTCGTCCTCTTCGTTTCCTCCGCACAGCCGTTCATTTTTTTATGGCTATATCGAATCGAATGCTGTGCTGACGATATCTCCGCTGTTTATCTATCTCTCTCTCCACCCGTTGTTTACGGCTGTATGAATGAATCCCGTTGTGGAAGTTTCTGAATGGAGTGCGGAGAAAGCTCTTCGCGGAGAGGAGTTTTTCGGTACTTCGAAACGGCGCGCGCTGAAGATTTCAGAAAGTTGTTTTTCTGTATATTTCATGCCGGTAGTTTGTTGTATTGTGATAAATGAGTTTGATGAATTTTGCTAGCTTTTCGTGATTACTGAACGATCCTTTTTGCAGGCGTGTCTTGGCTGAGGAAACGACCTCACTCCTCATTTTGTCCAGTAATTCCCCTCTCCTAGCTCATAGTGGCTAATGGTGGATAGGGTGGATAATGGTCCAACTGGCCTTCGGGCTGGGTACTTCACAGACTTGACCGACGAACGTAATTCTTTTTTACAGCAGCCCGTGTGTTGGAACTAGATACGCTGTTATAACACGCATATGTAGTTAGGTCTCTCCTTTGAAGCAAAATAAAGGAACTGTAATCTGAGGAAGATAATCGAAGACGAATGACTGAAAAGTTCATATTTAAGCTGTTCTATTACCCAGCAAAAGATGAATGAGCCTTTGCCTAAAATAGTTCGCAACTTTTAAAGATGCAAAGCTTTTTAATGAAGGATCTACCTAAGGTTGAATAGCTCGCAGAATGCCTGAGCAAAATCGTAAACAACTGCTTGAGATTTGAAGGTGCATCACTTCAACTGGTTATTTATTCACTCTGTTAATATGTTAGTTAAACTATAAAAGGAAGTGCTTGCCGGCGAAAGTCAAATCTGATTTTACAGTGGAGTCTTGGTGTCTGCTAAATTTCTGCACATGACTTTAGAAGTGACTGATTGTTTCTCGAATTCGGGCTCTTACCGTGGTACCAAATTATGAAATGAGAGAAGTCCGTAACTTGAAATTTTCGTTTATGGAGCTGTGCCTAAGTCGAGGTACCTTCTTTAATTCCGAAATTATCCATTTGTATCACATATTTGTACGACATTGATTGTTTTATGGTGATAATTTTCGTTGATATTTAAACGACTCAACAGATATGGAAGTTATACGTAAATCTTCCTATTTGCTGTCTATAGTTGGAGACAATGAAGTGAAGAGACTTTGGCCATCTTGATATTCTTCATGCAATTATAACCTACGAACTACTCCGAAAGCATGAGACTTAAAAAGAAAGCATGAGACTTAAAAATTCTGCCTCTTATTTTTTTGCTTGTATCGATTTCGATAATTATTTCTAATGGTGGTCCTCAGGCATCGGTGTAGCGGAACTATTATAGTCCCTCCCGGCTGGGATGATAAGCAGGAAATAATGCATGGCGCCGGGGCACTCCTTCGGCCTTGCCCCCCCACCCTTCCTACACGAGAGTGCCCGCTATATCTTAGTCGGAAACAATGCTGCAGAACAATCTTTGTCTTTATTTAAATTTCCCTTCCAAACGCGAAATTTTGTCTTTCGTGTAACATCTCTGTCTAAACATTAATATTTGCTTTCATCAGTATGGAGGCATGCTATCGGCTTGAGGAGCAGTTGCCTTGTTTGTGGGACGGTGAATGACCGAAGGTAGTACGTAAGCTGCGGTATGATGACTGTTCCACCTGAGAAGGTTCTCAAGGCAGAATTTAGGAAAGGATTTCCTTCAGATGTTACGCATTAGCAACTTCTTACATAATTGTCTGGTTCGTGTATCCTTTGGGACTCTCAGAAATTCTCTTAGCATTTGATCTCTGTAGAGAATCCAGCTTTTCGTTGAAATGCTCGAATTTTGTTGAAATCTTGAAGTTTAGGTTTGCGGTATGAGCATGTTTCTTGTGTATCGGCAATCACCGTTTATGTGGTATAACATAGCTACACTCTTATTTAAGCGGTTTGGCTGTGGTAGCAATTCGTTATTTGAAATTCGTGATTTGAAAAACAGTAGAATGTACCATTTTCCTATTTGTTACTGTCGAATGTATCCTTCTATATAAATGAGTCCAGCTTGTAATGTCAGCTAGTTCATTTATAAGATCCGTCAAGCATACTTAATTAACGCAGTTATCAGCCCACGTGTTTCTTTTCCCTTGTTACTCTGTCCTCTTCGTCTTATAACCTTTGCTGATGGAATGCTCAAATGAAAGTTTCAGGATAGCAATTGGCTCAAAAACGTTTGAATGAAAAAGAAATCTAATACTTTACTCTAAGTTTTACTGCGGCTTTAAGAGAACGTATGAAAATGTAGCAAAATACATGTTGAAGGCATAAGTTATCAAAAAAAATTAAAGAAAGGGAATTAAGTCGAGAAAATTATTCCTCGTGAACTTATCGCATGGTAGTACACTTATGATGATGACTTAAGTGTAATTTTTAGAAATGTAGACAATTTTTGGATGATGGGACGACAAGATTCTGTTCCGTAATTTACAGCACGTGATCAAGAGTTTACCGCACTTATTTATCAGTTCAGTAGTAGGTGTGGTGCTAGAGATCAGCGTCGGTCGAACGCACGTTGCGTGTCCATGCTACCTACTCGAGATTCGCGACGAGAGAGAACTTTTTCCATGGCGACTCCTTTTTTACACATGAACTTTGTCTCTTTCTGCTCCAGTTGCGCCCCATCCCACGCCCCTTCAATTCCGCCTCACTCCCTTCCCTCACATCCTCTCCCCCAACACATCCTCTTCTGCTCCCACATCCTCTTTTGCTCCCAACATCCCACCCCACCCTCTTCCTCCTCCGCCCCCGATCCATTTCCTTCCCCTCCCCTTTCCTCCTCTCATCGACTTAAAAAGAGTCGATTATCCCTCTCGTCTTCCTTCCCCTCATCTCCTTTTTCGAATCTTCCTCCCTCATCCTCCCAAGGGCCGCGCAGCCGCCCCCAGAAGCTCCTCTCGGTGGCCATATCCCCGGACATCCGGTGGGCCCCACCGTCTTTCATGCCGGCGAGCGCTCTTGGCCGTCGCCGCTACGTACTCTGCGAGTGCCCCGCGCTCCGAGATTGAGGATGGTGTCAGGGAGGAAGGCAGCTGCTAGTCCAACGCCGTAGGGTTGGCGGCCTCGCTTTCATTCAAAAGGAAGTCTTTCGGATAGGGGGGGGAGAGGTGACCTTTGCTTTCTCTTTTCTCCCACCCACACCCTCTCCCCCCCGCCAGGTCTCCTCTCTTGGCCACGTTCGTCTGTGCGTACGTTCATTTCCTCGTCTTGCGTTCTTCGTCGTATTTTTTCTTGTCTCTCACTTCAACGGTGCTCTGTTCCGAAGTACGGTACAAATCCGAGCTTCTCGAGATTTTCTTACGGTAATGGCTTAATGTTTAAACTTAAAAGTTGCGTACATGAATGAGTCTTATAATTTGTAAATTCATTGAAGAGGTATTTTGGATAATGGATATTCATGAACAAGGTAGCGGGAGCGTTATCGTTTCGTAACATTGCGTGATTTTTCGTATTGGAAACAGTTTCCATTGATGAAAGTCTTTCATTTATGGAGGGTAAGAAAATCTTTTACACTTGCTAGGAATACTGCTCGAAAATCTTCCTCGGTGGATATGCCTGAAATGGAGTATAAGTAATCTTGTTCGACGACGTCGGTCAGTACTTCCTCCTACACTCCGATACTCATTCTTATAGTGAATGTGGTTTATGGAAAATATCTTCGTTGGTCTTTGAGTTCCATGACTTTTGTTAATACCACACAAACCTGCAATATTGGCCATGATATAGGCTTAGTATTTTTGATTCGTTTGTATGCTTGGAACTTTTCTCAGTGTCAGGGAAAGCGGATGTGTCCAGGACACTCAAGTTAGCTGTATTTCAGATATTTAGCGTAACCTTTATCTTGTACCAAGAAGGTTATCTTTTTCTTGCGGAGCCCAACATCGCCAACGTTTCCAAGGAAAATTGGCTTGAAATTTGCTTTGAATGGGTTGCAGAATAAAATAGAATTTTCTTTCGTTCGGTTTATGTTGCTGACGGGCGGATTTCGAAACTTTCCAGAGTAAGGTGTGGGGCATTTCAAACAATTTCCTTATTTACACGCCTGTAGGAATAAGCATTGTAGTACCTTCTCCACAATAAATTTAACCGATGCGAATTTGGTTTTGTAGAAGCCCGTCGTCTCAACAAATAAAGTAAGGTACCGTATAATTTTGTAGTCTCCACCACAAAGCATTAAAAATGCCTTTTTGATTTGATGAATGAAGTGAATGTATGTTAGTCGAAGAAACACTTAGTTGCCATTTTTTTGGTTTTATGTCCTCATAACATCCTAGACAAATCGCTGATCTTACCAAGTCACCTCTAAATCCTCCAATGGCTGCACCTAATCACGGACGCTTTCAAAGAACGCATTAAGAAGTATGAATTATCTGAAAACGAAGAATTGAAAGGAACATTCTTGAAGAGTATGAGGAACGCTTGATGACGATCTCTCTCTTCCGCTGAGTTCAAAGAAAAGTTTACTTCTTCGATTTCGATTATTTTATATCCTTCTGCTCGTGAACACTCAATTCTCCAGATTTCCCCGCCTTGTTCCATATCATCTGCGTTACCTTCCGGAATGGTAACATTCTCTAATCTCTCTTCCCTGTATTCCAGCAGCAATAGATCCTATTCATTTTTCTCCGTTTTGCTTCTCACTTGCAGCTGCGTCCTCTTCATCTCCCTACTTTTTTCTCTCTCCTTTTCCACCTCTCTCCTCCCTCCCTCTGCAGCTCTTCTCTTGAATGGCAAACTCGTAGCCCCAAAGAAGGATCGGGGGTCGGAAAGTCTTCCTCGGCACCGTCGGGTTGAACGGAGGATGGTGTCTGGGTAGGAGGAATCCGGTCGGAGGAGGGGCATGACGTGGCGGTAGGTTACTGCTACGTGGAAAGCCGGCCATCGGGAGGCCACGAAGACCTCCGTCCCGGCCATTATCGGGCGTTACCTCGTCAAGTCCGCGATACTCATCGTGCGGAGGTGGCGATATTGATGGAAATCTTTTGCTCCGTTAGCGTGTTGAGACGTTAGGAGGTCGTAGTGGGATTTCTGCGATGAGGCTTTAGCACATATCCGGCGTTGGAATGGTTTGGTGTGAGATGAGAGGGTGTTGCATGATAGGGGACGTCTCTTTTTTTCTGTCCGCGGATTGCCCGTTAGGCAGGTCTCGGGTATTCGTGTTACGGGAGGATCTTCGGCTACCTTTTGTTTCTAATGTAGCGTGTTGTTTCCTGCGACCTTGCTTCCGCAGATTCTTCTGGTAAATCTCTGTTCCTGAATCCTTCTTTGTTAAGTTATTAGCTATTGTCTAGATTGTTGTTCCTTATCATCGGTCTCGAGAGATGTGGCCAGTATGACCATAATAGGTACTTTTTATGGACGTTTTTCTTGATAAAACCTTATTTGTCCTTATTTAATTGCTCAACTGTAGATTTTATTGCAGTCGTTTGTTTTATTTAGGTTATAACTCGTCCATTTACCACATGATTATAATATATAAAATCTTTCGAGAGCTAAGTCATCAATTTATAGGGAGTTAAAATGATTGCTCTTTTTGAGCTAGACCAACCTTTCTGTAGACATGGATTTTTATAGCTCGTCTCCCAATGTCCGGAATGCCCTGATGCAGATAATAGAACATTTTTGGGTGTCGAGATTGGCATGGTGGTCATGATAGGCATTGTAGCCAGGGTCTTATATTAGGAATTTTCTAATTTGGGAAAAAAATTCATTTTAATCTAACATCGCCTGATTGATGCTGTTGATCGCCCGTCAAAATCTATGCTGTCACATACTCGTAGATTTTGCTGTCATATTTGTGATTGTAATGCACTAAATAGGTTTCAGTATCTTAGTATTGATTCGTGCGTTTAAAGATTTACAATATTTGTATAGCTGTAAAATACGGAATGGTGTTCAAATCGGACAAGAAAATGATGTATTGATTGTGGCGGAGTGGTGACTCGTGGGTTGGGGATTCTCTTTGGAAGATCCCACATGAAGCATTCAGGCCGCACTTCAGTGACTTATTGCACGTATTTAAACAGTCAACATCAACGCTGTAAGTAGGAAAACGAATTTATTAGCGTTAAGAGAATTTAAAGCATTAAGAGAGACTATTTTCCAACATAATTTTCCGTCGACGTAATGAAAAAGACTTAGATGCAAATAATTGACTGCGCGACTGTGATTGAAAGTGACTGAGTTTTATAAAAAAGTAAAGAAATACCACCCTACAGCAGTAAAGTTGGTGGTTTCCCATCTATGATTTAACCTGTGATGGAGAATGGATGCTGCACCTTTTCTCTTACTTTTAAACGAAAAGGGAGTTCATTGGCAGTATGTAAAGGTAATTTAGGACTTGAAGCCTGTGGGCTATTGCATTTCGGCTAACGAAGCTGATTTAATAACGGAATATGTCCTTCTGCCGAAGTAGCACTTAGTATCAATCAAATCCTCAAACTTGTAAACAATCTACGAACAAAGAATTTATATTAGCACTCATATACTTTAATGTTTAATTCGGTGTCTAAAGCTGGTCGCTTTATTACGATTATGTTCAATCACTGTGGGGCTATATCACCCTCTAACTACCCATCGTATCTGTAACTGAGGTACACTTTAACTAGCAGAAAAGAAGGATGAAAATATTTTACGTTTTGCTCCTCTAACTTCCTTTTGTCCCTTGCCAATCCATATGACAGGGATTCTGTCGCACATGCCACGAGTTTGTGCTCCGCATCCTGTTTTCTCCGCGCTTCCCTTTTGGGCGTTTAAAAGAAAACCGAGATCGGAAATGTCCATTTAAAGGGAATTACGTCCGAATCTCACCCCGGAGGCGGCTGCTGTCATTGCAGCTTCGCGGAGTGGCAATTGGATTGCGAGCCGTAGTGAGCTCATGCGCGGATTTCGTGATGCGACCCTCTTTACTTACGGGAGTGGCCAATTGCCTCCTATGGAATACGCTCGTGGGGGTGAGGTGGGAGGCAAGTGTTTCTCTGGAACAGCGAAGCTTGTGAAAGGCCGGTAACCCGCTGTACCAATAGAAGTCGGAAAGGTTGGAGAGAGGTGTTAGTTACGCCGATTATGAAGAGATTTTGTGAGGACTCTTTGAATTGTTTTGGGATTCTGATTTAAAACTCGAGGTGTTATGATTGTTGATTATGGGGTAATGCGGCATAAATTATCGATTGGTCAGGTTTAAGACAGTACGAGGGAATGACAACTGCCACAGGGTGAGACAATGAGTAATAATAAAAAGTTAATAAATAATACAATAATAATTAATAATCAAATAGTAAATGATTTTATTAAATTAAAAAATTTGGTGGCTAAAATGTGGTACTAATATTTTTAGATTATTTATATCTGATTCGTAAATAATGAATTATATCGATTAAATTTGGATTTTAAAGTAATTAAATATGGTTTTCATCGTAAACTTTTACTAAGAAATTACATTTAAAAAAAATCCCTTGCATTAGTAAGAGAAGTATGAAGAGAATTGAAAGCAATACGTGTACGTAGCACTTGTTTGACGGAGTTACAGGTATCTGCAGTTCCGCGCATCCTATGGGTGCATTGCGGGTGGCGGAATCTTATGGGGGGGAAACAGAATCGTAGCCAACCATTACTATTATTACAACAACATTATTTGTTGTTTTCTGTGTGGCGCATACAACTTATCTAGGAAGGATTAGGATTTGAAATTTAAAATTGGCAAAAATTTTGAGTAAAGAATTAGGGATAACTCGAGACGAGAAGGAAATATTTGTTCAGTGGATTTAATCGAAGTTACTTAATTTTCAATACAATTTTATTAGAAACTTTCATATTTAGTTGCGAGAGATTTCATAAAAATCATATCATTTTACGTTGTGGGCACTACAATGATAATTATACTCGAAAGTAATGTGAACAATTGATTCATAATGACAATTTAATATGTCAGCGTACGAAATATGCATAATTAATTGTTACTGATGTTTTGTGACAAATGTAAGCCGGGGAACGAAGTCATATAACACTGATTTTTTCAAAGCATTTCAAAATTATTTTTACCTGAAAATCAGGAAATAAATAGTTTTGGTATTTAATTTTAAGGGGCGGCAAATTATGTTTGCACCAGGGCGGCAGATAGACCGGAAGCGGCTCTGGGTATCAGTAAAGGTAAAAATTAATCAGGAGATTAGATGTATTTCCAAAGTGGGGAAAACGAGTCCTTAGTTGAATTCGTTTTGTAATATATTACTTTCATTTAATTCTTAGTTTCTGGTTGACCAGTCTGGTAACAGGGATAATTTCTACCACGTTTCCCGATAATATATTATCTATAAATTGATTAAAACCGAACATTTCATTTCCTTTCTTTCAACAATTCCAATCGCATTTCTGGAAAAATCTTATCAATGATCCTTATCAATAAAAGCGTCTGAATTTGCTCTTCACCATTTCTTTCTGAATTCTGCACTAATTTTTATTATTTTATAAATATATTATTCATTCATTCTCGAAACCATCAACACATTCATTATATCTGCGCTCTACAGTATAGGTGGATCCCATCACGTAATATTATGCTACTTCTTTCGATCAAAGTATCATACTCTCTCTCTCTCTACTTACTTTGTCATAGCGCTACAAAGTTCGAATCCCATTCCTCGCCTATTTCGACCCCTTTTCATCCAATTCCTCTCCACCCTTCATCCATTCCGCCAATTCCTTCCCGTTCTCCCTTTCGTGCCCAATTCTCCTCGTTCCTGCGCGAAATTCCCTCATCCTTCCCTACATTCCGCCCCTCCCCTTCTTCCATTCCTCGCGTCCGCATTCTATTCATCTTCAGCCTCCCTCTACATCGCCGCCTCCCCACTATGCGTTCGCAGGGTTGCCAACCTCCGCAATTGCGGACACGTCCTAAATTTCACCTCTTCTCGATCTTCGTCATCCTTCCCGGTAAGGTGAATCTCTCCTTACTCATCCACCGCGTTCTCCATACGTACTCACTCGTCATTACATCCCTAAATGGTCACTACTTTCGCCCTTAATTTGCCTCGGAATTATAGTAAGCGACGTTCCACCGACGTCCGATTGACATCGCGCATGCGCTTTCTCGTAAACTTGAGTAGTTGCTCATGTGTTATCTGCGGATCCCTGGGGGTATAAGTCAGGGTATAAGCCGAAATTCTGCGTCCGAACCCGGCCTAATAACCCTGGTCATAAATGAGCCCAGCCAAATCCGAAAACTCTTTACGATTCCAAATATTTTCTAAAACTGCTCAAACTCTGCCCCTTTAAAGTCTGTGGTAGATTTTTATTGCATTCGGATTATTTTTAGTCTTCATAACTTGTATATTTATTACATTTGAAACGTCCTCTTAGAAATAAGAAGCTTCGGTTCAAATATTATAATTGAAATTATTATGTAGTAGAATTCCGAAGTAAATTCCTATAAAATGAAATCTCCTTCGAGAGTCGAAGAAACAGTTTGTTACCTGCCCAGGATAATTATTATAGTTATTATATTTCTCTCGTAATATTTTTGCAATATTAACTTCTCGTTGATTTTATAAGTACACTAGCTGAAGTGCCCGTTGATTCTCAACGGGGAAAATAGATGTCGGATTCAATATAGCACACCAATTTGTGCGTAAGAGAAAATAACATCTTGCATCTTAGTTTAGTCCAATGGAACAGGTTATTGAAAACAAAAATGTTCTAATCAAAGTTCGAAGCCGAAATCTATAATCAACAATAAGAATGTAGATCATTAGGGAATATCCATCTTATTATTAACATGTCTCAAAGTAATGTGCAAGTTTGCAAGATTTTCAACTTCAATGTCAAGAGTCCGAATTGATAGACAAAAAGTTACTCATTTAT
>KZ308217.1:469808-607446 GCA_000376725.2 Ladona fulva | reverse complement strand
AAATGACACAGAGAAACAGGTTAGAGAAAAATCAAAAAACAATCCCCGAAACATTAATTTATCGTGGGATATTGATTCATCGTTTCTGTTGAGGTAAGAAAATTTGTGACTAATATAATGCAACGTATGCATTCAGGGAAATGCTGTATTCCAGCGTTAATTATTTATACATACACACTCTCCAGGTTAAGTGATTTGAATTCCTAGAAGTCTACATCTCATAAAACCAAGAAAGAAATTTAGACTAATTCATTTCACACCACCTTCTGTTCTGGTTGAGATTCTAACATTATATGGAAACGATGATTTCATTTTCATTCGAGGTAGAATGTGAAATTGCTGTCAGCTAATGCCTGATACCATCAGCATTGTTCAAGGTTGACAGAAAGTGAGTACTTCGATTTATTCAAAGTTTAATGTAACATATTTCGTGATTTTTTTCGTGTCCAGTTTGTGATTAATCAACTTTTATAGGTTACTGTTAGACTTCGAAGTTTAATTTGATTGCATTTGCTGCAGAAGTTGTATCCGTCATTATCGGAATTATATCGGGTCAAAAAACCCAACCCGATAATTTAGTTCAGGATCGAGCTGCTTCATACAGGCGTCTTGCTCTTGTTTACTCCAAATTTTTTTGTACAGAAATAATGTTTCGTATTCTAAAAGCTTGAGCAATGACTCATACTATGCACGTAAAATTTGTTGGGTTTAATTTTGGATTAAGAGGAAAATTATTTTTAATTTAGAAGTATTTGTTTAGTCGTGGATTTAATCTTCTAATTACTCTTTGAACGCTGTAAACTGAAATTTGTTCGCCTTTACCCATCCCTCCGTGCGAATAAACCAGCTAAAGATTGATGTGTTCAAGTTTACCTATGTTAAGTTATTCTTTATATAAGTCTTTAATCCAGGCAACGTATTCTTGTAGAATATGACATCAATCTCATTTAGGACGAGTTAGATGCGAGTCCTAATCGATGTAAACATTTAAATGTGTTTTTCCTCCTTAGGCGAGCAAGGATTTCGAAGTTTTCATTTCGTGGAGCGAGCGGTAAAGTTGCTCATTTCACCGTTCCTCCAGCGAGCCCATTTCCTCTTCCAACTGCCCACATCTCTCCAATTCCTCTGGGGATGATAAAAAAATGCATCCATCTTTTATGCCGCTGTCGCGAAAAAATCGGTCATACTTGATAAACAGCTTCCTCTCGCTCTGGAGAAAATTCCTCGGCGATCGGAGCCGGAAGATGTTTCGACTCGGAAAGCACGAGGTCAGTCCGCAGAATTTTTTGAGGAAATCTTTTCCCGGAGGCCTGCGAGATTAGATCATTAGCCTTCCTCTCGGCGAACGAAACGGAAGTGGAGTAAACTGAAGCTAAACCGCACTGAGAAGTGCCTTTTTTGTCCGGATGTCGGAATGGTTGAGATGGATCGAAGAGCTTCGGTTGGTTGGATTTTAGGTTCACTTCGCAATTCACTAGGTTTTGAGTTTCAGGATGGGGAGGAATGCGTCATTGATAAAATATTTGAAGCGAGATTTGGATTAATTTAAGGTATTTGTAAGTGGTTGCTTACCTGAATGGTTAGCCATCTGGAAAATGAATGAGATATCCTGAATGGGCTTGGGATGCTGATTAGGGAGCGTATATTTATCTATTTTGTGATTCGGTTTTATTATTTTTGATGGATTTAACGATAAGGATGAAAATTTTCCGTAAAATGATCTTACATCCGTGAATTAATTTTAAAGCATGAATTTTGATGGAGAATTAATGCCAATAGTCGTTATTTCAAGCTGGAGATAGTAGTTTGTTTTATTCATTATCCATTATTACTTGTGGGCCAAGAGTAGATTTTTAAAGATTTTCTGGCAGATCCTTTATTTATATTATATTTTGGGTTTTTAGTAATCGCTTGAATGTTGAGTAACAGAATGAATGTTAAAAAATATCCTGATTCTCTACGTATCTTTGCGTATGACTTTCTACAGCAAGATAGCATGCCCTGTGAAACTCGTAGGCCTAGTTAGTTTGGTGCGTGGTTGATCAGAAAGGTTTTTAAATGTTCACAATGTCCTTAAAATTTAATGATTCGGCAAATTCAGTATGAGAATGTTTCTTCGTGGTAGGCCATTACAACGATAGAAGAGATAAAATCTCCAGTTACATACTATTGTACGATATCATTATTTTTCGGGCTTTTGATGTGAAACATTTTCACGTGTGACTAATCTTCTCTTTGAGATACATACTTCTATTCGAATGTTTTCCCAAAAAGACTCGCTTCGAAAACATTCCAACTAAAAGTTTTACTTTGGCACCTAAAGATAGAGCGTGGATGAGTTATTGAATTCAATTATCAATCGTACGCACGGTTTATAAGAGCTTCATTTTCGTGTAACATCTTTTTCGTTCGCTATAATCACCAATTGTGCGAAAAGAAGTCTGAAAATGAAATGAATATGATGGAATTGCTCTCTAAATCGAATTTTTCGAATCACTGATTTCAAGTAATTATGGGACCTTTGAGGATCTTTAGAAGCCCAGGTATAGGTTTACCATATTCTTATGGCAAGAAACCGGTACTTACCAACTCTGAAGCGGGTGAAACCAGGATGACACTGGGACGTTGCCTTAAAAATTAGTCAGTGAATTTCTTGTAATTTTAAGATACTGTTTACAGTGTGAAAAACTCATTGAAATTTTCCGTTTGAGTTCCGTTTGAGAATGATGAGTTCCATCATTGAAATCTCCGCACATTACATTGTAATATTTCTCCGAGTTTTACCATCTAACCGGAAGGAGAGAAATTGACCGGGCTCGCACTGGGTACTTGCACATGTAATCGACGCACCAAGAACCTACTTTTGGCACACTATTTGCCACGGTACACTGGTGAGGAAGCTCTGGCCTGCCGTACTTCTTTACTATCGAATCTTTGGAACTTCTCGTAACGGCACATTTCGCGTGCTAAGGACAGCACACGCGTGTCGCGACCTCCCCAGGATACTGGATTTTCCGCAATAATCCGATCACGGAGAGTGAACAGGTGCGCCTTCACCACGACAACGTATGAGCTCACGGGCAGAAATACGACCCTTGGTACGACACCGGGCACCAAGGGGGATTCTGTCTCCCCCTCTTCGCGGTTTCCCTCACACACTCCCTTTCACCTCCGTAAGCTCTACTCCTCCACTATTATTTACTCAGGGCTGCCAAAGTTAAGTTTTGATTATAATATATAATAATGAAAGGAATATTTTCCCGTCTAATCTTCTATGCTATAATATTCAATGAATTATATGCTGCAATCATTCAATGGTCAAGGAATGACGAATCATTAACAATGAAGTTAATGCGATGGCTACAATTACCATTCGTTCGCACAAAAGATGTCACCTCAATGCTTCGTGTTAACTACAAGTGATCTTTTTTCCGTTACACAACGAAAGAATTATGTCTTTTATAGCGAATAGCCAAATTGGCTGTTGTGTTTACTATACTCCAACCTTCTTCGTTTTCTTGGGTGTTTTCTTCTATAAAGAGAGCTTATATTATACAAAATAGTATTCTATTTATAGAAAAATTCTTCCAGTAAGCAGAATTCTGTGTTAGCGTACGTTCTGAGACGTCCGCAGGGTGGTCCTCCTGCCTTTTATCGTTTCGATGTATTGGAACTTCAGAAGCTCGTCTCAGGTGTGCAGATGACGAACTTACGTTAGGATGAGCTCGTTTTGAGCCTAATTAGACGGATTATCTTTCTTGCCTTTAACTCTCAATGGTCGACTGTAATATGCCTTAACGTAGTTCATGATAACGTAAGGGTCAAGTTTAGAAAATATGCTCCTTACATCCATGCATCAAAAGCTTGATGTGACACAGTAAACTTCGTGGGAAGCATGTAGAATCTACATTGTAGATGTACTATATGCAGCCAGAGTGCTGCGATTAATAATTTTTGTTTTTCGTAACTATGTATTAAAAAAACTTTTTATTTTAGTTTTGATTTTCTAGAGGGTACCTCGATCTTGTCTTAGCGCCTCACTTAATTATAAGATAGTTATTATGTTTTTTGATACTAAACTCCCCCCAAATACTGTTCCTGGCTTGGGAACAAGAAAATGTAAAACCAGCTGAGATGCCACTTGTGGTAACAGTTATCAGATGTTCATCACAACGAGGATGAATTGCATTTGTGTGTGACCGGAAAATTTTCAAAGCTTTAGTTCAAAATCGTCTGGCTGCATTGGTTTTGTATTTTATCAGTTATCCGTTACTGAGTTTTTAATATCTCTCGAAAGTTAGCATAGCTCGGATTTGCACTTTATATTTTCTTTGGTAGAATTTTCTCTGTAAATAACTACTCTCATGTTTCACTTATGAGATCAGTTACTGAATAACGTTATTTTTCGTATGACGTTAATGACGTGTAACATATCCGTACCCATTGAATCCGTATCCGTCATTGAAATCTCCCAAAATTAAAATCCCGTCATAAATGGTAATTTTCCGAGTAAAGGAAACGTCGAGCTTTGATAGCGAATATGTAAAACTTTACAATTTAAAATGCATCCTTAACTGATTATAATGGAATGTATAATTGTTGCTCATATTCCTCTCCCCCAAGATAGAGCATAGTTAATGAATAGTGTCAGTGTATATAACTTATTTCATTGTATGAGGGATGACGTATGAAACAATTCTGGTTTTATTGGTTAGAAAGAAACACCTCGTAAAAACATTCATTTTACCTTAAAAATGACATTTTGTGGGAATTAAAGAATCCCACCGTGAGGATCGCATGGGATACTCCCCCTACTCTTTGTCTGAATTACGCTCTGAAGACACCATCATGCCACACCTTTCTCTCCTCACCTCAATGGGAATGCCGTATATCCCTCTCGGCACGGTTTCTGTGTAACCTGACGTCAATGTTTTCCCCCTTCCACAATCTCTGCCCATCTGTATATATCCCTCCTCCCTTCCCTCAAGGACTCCTCTTAACTTACCGCGCCCTCCCCCTACCCAGGCCGCCATTCCCATATCACTCTCTCTCCGCACCCACCGCGTTGGTCCGAGGCAAGGACACGGGCTAGGCCTTCATCTTCCTTCTCTCCCAAGAAAGCCGGCGCTATTCCCTTATGTGCTGGCGCCACTAATTCAGTAGTCGACTATTCGAATGAAATTGGCCCCAAAAAAGTTTATATCGAGGGATCTCTCGATGCTCTCTCTCCTACCTATAATTTATACGGTTGTCGGTAATCATAGTGCTCGTGTAGGGATGGTAGTTAACGGTCTAGTTACCCTTAAGGCACATTGACACATGGGTCGCTGCAGGGCAGGGGTTTTATATATGCGAGGAGTAAGGGAACCACAGATTTTTATGAATATTTAATTCGGAATTGCCATAATCCTTCCTGATTCCGCTGTAATTCCTTCCGGAGATTTGTTTTTTAAAGTAGTAATTATTTGTATGAGCGTAATATTATGCACTTCTAGAGCAGCTTCTCCGAATACTGATCGTATAGATAAGGAAACAGGAAACATTGTTTCGTGTTAAGAAGTTTATAATGATAATTTCCTTGGACCGATACAATTTATGTTAGATCGAAAGATATCAGTAAAAAGCGAAAACAAAGGTGTAAAAAGCGAGTTGAAGAATTTGCTGATACTCATGAGTCTTAAGAAATGGCTTACAGATATAATTAACTCAATTTTTTCCATTTTATCGTTGTTCCTCATGGTATATCGATTAGATAATTATCAGTTTTTTTATCCGTATTCAATTATCATCTTTTCATCGGTCAAGTCTGCTTGATCCTATTTTGTCGAAGTATCCAGTGTTACTTTGTAATTTAATATCGGCAACATTTACTGAAAGTCGGCTCTTTTGTTGCGTAGCACTGGAAGTATTCGCAGCTTGCGGAGACTTTCTTTTTTTTCAGATCTTCTTTCTAGAGACGTCGATACGTTTTTTTTCTCCCCCAAGTTTTCAACATCGGTCTAATTTTTTCCCGCAACTCATGTTTCATTCATCCGTGGCCTTTTATAAGATTCGTCGGCCCGTGACGTTTCCTGTTATTCTTTTTTATTCTTACTTTTTTGGATCCCTCGGGATCTCCTTATCGTTCATGTAACTTGGTGGTGTTTCTGGCAAGATCATGTGCTAATGAGCGCGTTTCCTCATATGCATTTCCTGCAATTTATCTTTCTGTTTGGTCTTTAAGGGGAATCGTATTTTCTAGCTCTAATTTTGGTGAAGTACAGCTTTTCCTTTGTAAGGCAATAGTATATTTATTGAAGGTGTACAAATTGAAAGATTAATCGAGGTTTAGGTATTTGTTCGAGTGTTTGCTTTCATTCTGCTGTTATCAAGTCACTGATTTCTCTAACTAAACCAGCTTTAAGGAAAGGCTATCGGTCTTATAAGGTGGATATCTACAAGAAAGGATTTTCCTCTGTGGATATGGTTGCTATTCATGTTTCTATCCTGTTCATCTTAGAACTGTTTATTTTGAATTTAGTTGCAAGCTGATTATTCTCGATGACAGTGTGATTGGAGTGTCTCCGTATAAGTCATCCAATTTTCATTTCGATGATACCAAAGTAAAATTACTTTCTCTAGCTTAGTTTATAAAAGCACGAATCGGAAGAAGTTAACCGATTGGTTAAAATTGACATCTTAAGTAGGTACTCACGTCGTTTCAAGGCATCTTATACTTCCCGCCGATTTCTTAACAAGGAAGTCGTATTGGCTTATGACGTACAGATACTTCTCAGAGGAATTTACTCGAATACTCTGCTCTCGAGTGCTTCCCGGAACAGATTCAAACATCGAACAGGATGACTATAATCTTCAGGGAAAGGTTTAATTTTAAGAAATAGAGGTTTCGACCATCAAAATTGCATTTCTTAAAATGCGAGCCGTAGCGGTCGTTAAAATCTGTTTTTGGTCCATAATTCCAATGTACTGTTGTAGAATTTTACCCAGCCATGTCCTAATGTTGTGAAATCTTTTGGAAAAATTGTACCTGAAAGAAACGCCGGCAGCTCTGGCCAACGTTTCGTCCGTGGTGGCAACGATGTCTTATGCAGTTCGAAGGGAATTAAGCAACGGTCGTGTAAGGCGCAGCGCTACTGCGCGTGTGTAGAAGTGAATGGTGGGGGAGTGATGGTGCCTCCGCTGGTGATGCGTGATCGCCACGAGTTTCCCTTCCCGGAGAAAGTCTCTCTCATTCATAACTCCTCTCTCACTCCCTCTCCGCTTCTCTCCCACTCCTCTGACGTCACTCCCTTTTCATCTCTTGTAAATTCCCGGTTTTTTTCTCTTCACTCTGCCTCCCTCTTTTAAATACTTTACTATACCTCCCGCTCGAAATGGAAATCGCTTGCTGCTCGATACGTGAGCTATGATGTTTTTCGCCTAGAGAGTTATCGTTAAGAATTTTACGCATACTGTTGAACTATTGCAATGAACGTTGTGGTAGCATCTCAGCAATATTTTTCAGTGAAAAAGTTGACTTAGGTATCGCGAAAAAATTATTGAAGGCCAGGCGACTTTTTAGGATATTTATTGCTTTTGTCTACTGCTTTTACTCTGGGGTATTTCGAAGGTAATAGTAGTGTAACAAATCTTGCGGTATCTGCTCTGCCGTAGCATAGAATCAGGAGACCTTCCCGCTGCAAATAATACGAGTATATTAGCCCTCCGTAATCCATGGGGGTGACCCATTTGTTGCGGGGCTATCAATACTAGAGTCGAACTTACCGCCGGCATTGCTCGTAAAATAAAGTTATCGTATTCTCTACATGGCAGTCTACAGTATAGTGTAATTTCATTGTTATGTAATGTTCGGTAATGAATTATAAAGCAGTATAAAAACTTGAAAACTCGAACAACTGGCACCCGTGCTAAAGACCAACAAAGGAGGACTTTTTTTATTTTAATTTCATTCAATCGTAGTGTATGTTATGTTGGTGTAAGTATTTGCAATCATTTTACTAGTCATACCTTGAGAGCAGGGCCGCCCATTTACCAAAGGGGATCTAGGGGCAAATTTCCATGGGGTCTGCTTCTCTGCTTACTCGGCACATGCGATGAGTAATAGTTAATAATTAAAACATGATTCTTTTAGAAAAATAGTTTTCATTGATTTATTGTTTCTCCCATTAAAATTATTTTTTTTTTTAACGGAGCCCTTTCAAACCGGGGATCCGGATGCTAGGCATCGACGGAAATCCCCTCTTGGCCGGCCCTGCTTGAGGGTTACCAAAATATCAATGTATCACGAATTTTGAATATGATATCAAGCTCTTTACCAAATAATTAATTTAAAATACCTTACTACCTGCCATGTAAAATGTTTCTATTTATTTATTTACTCTTACGGCGAGGTTAGGCCCAATGGGCCTCTCTTACACCTAACCTCCGAGTAGTGATATGAAAATTATTAAAATAAAAGTCAACTTTCTACGCCTTATCCACTTATTCATTTAATATTTTGTGATAAAATAATACTTTTTCGACACACATTTTAGACCCCTCCCCTCTTTCCCCTGTGTACCGTAAACAACTGGGACCTTTGGTTCCCGGCCCTGATGAGATAAATATAATATATTATTGAAACAGTTGCGTAAGCTACGAAAACTATAAGTATCATCTGATATTCAGCCACTCCTGTCTATGTGTGGTGAACTTGAGGATTTATCTCTTATCATTATGATTAAAAGGTACAAGATAATTTACTTAAAGCTTAAGTAGTCGAAAAGGTTGGAAGCTCCTGTTCTAAGTCTTGCATCAACAAGTGTGAAAATTAGGAAAGGAAGTGATTTTCCCATTTGGAGGCCGCTCGAAGGACAGGAGTTTCCTTGCATGCGAAAGTCAGACGCAAGGTTACCGCGAGCGATGGTAGCATCGCGCTAATGCACGCCTTCTCTGGAGTGCATAGAAGGAATGAGGGAGGAAGGATGGGTTAGTGGAGTGGCGCCCATATTGACACAGGTGCGCAGGAGGTGGGGTGCCCAGGGCGTGGCGGAGAAGTGCATACCTCGGCTTCCTCCGCCCCACCCTCCATTTCTTTCACTCGAAGGAAACCACCCTAGATGGGTGTGGGTAAGGCTTTTTTCCACTCAGGGAAACAGTTTCTGTAAGGGTTTGGCGCATCTGAGGAGTGCTGGGAGTATTAAGTGAAGGGTTCGTCCTCTCGGCACATTCTGTCACAAGGGCTTGATTTTTTCACTTCCGAATCATTCGTTTTGAGCGTTCCTCAAGAATTGACTCGGTCGCAGATGGCCTTTTGAGGGATGCGAGTGCACGTGGGCTCTGTGGGTGAAGTCCGTTTTTGTTCTAGGCGTAGATCTCTGCTTGGTTGTTTGTGGAGGCGAAAGGCAGGTGTTTTGATGTTCTGTCCTTATTGGTGAATTTTATTTACCGTCCTTGTAGTATTCGGCGTGGTGATGGTAATTTAGAGGAAAATGATTCTGAATTGGCGACTCGTGACCTCAAGATGGCAACATAACTTAGAGTAGCTGAAGCTTTGTCTCTCTACCTTAGCTGTTTAATTACTGAGAAGTAAGGCAGAGTTATTGGTATTTAAACCATGATTAATTGCGTGGAGGAGCTAGTTATTTTCATCGTAATTTATAACCTCAGCGTTCACTTGAGGAGGGAATTTTAATCACCTAACAAGGTGAAGAGGAGTTTGCGAAGTCAGATATTCAGCTTCATTGAAATATTGCAGAAATTCCGCATTTTATATTACTTTTCTTCATAAATAGAAAATAAAATATTTACGTAGTAACTTTAAAGTGGTAACTCGTGATTATACTTTTTTCCCCTCCTACGTCACCTGTGGCCTGTAGGGAACATGAACGTTTTTAGTCACGCATTTTATGAAGGTAGGGAAGATTTATTATATCAATGTTCTTTCTTTGAAAATGTGTGCACGATTCCACGAAGTCACGCTAGATCGTATAAATTTTGTCTTTAATCGCGCTCGTTTGGTGAATTTATCTCTGTGATTGTGTTTTAAATTTTCATAATTATTTATTATTTAGTTAAATTTTTGCAGTTATTGTATTGGTAACTAAGGGTCGTAATTCGTTTTAATATGTCTTATTATTTGGCTATGGATACACATCATCATTTGAGCTATCTTCCAACTTAACGGAAGAGTAAAACTTAAAGGGAAATACAATTATCGTTTTCTGTTATTCGTGAATTCTTATTTTAAGTATAGTTAGTAATGGCCTTTACAGTGATTTCGCAGTGGTTAGATTTAGACTTAACGTTAGAGCCGGAGCTAGGTTAACATCAGCCACCTTCAAAGCTGAAATTGCTGCCCCAAACATTGTTGTAAGAAGTAGTACTTCTTACCCATACATAGTACGGGTAAGAAGTGTATATCGAAAGAAAACAATTCTGCGCCCGCCTGTAACGGAGTCTCTGAAGGCCCACTTCTGATTTAGGATGTTTTGATCAGGAAATCAAGGGGAAAGAGTACAGCATTTACGGAAAATACTATTTTTGTATTAATTGCAAGGTATTATTTTCAGCATGTTCATTTCAACGGTGTAACACGTAAAGAAAAAATATCTGTTCATTTTCCCTAAGCATCTACCTTTACGAGAAGTCTTTATGGTTAATCTTAAGCTCTCAAGTTGAATTCATGCCTAGCTATTCATTGAAAACTGAGACTTATTTCGCAGATTATTGGCAATCATGACAACCTTATGGGAATTCCTGAGATCTATTTAATATCCGTGGTCGTAAAAGTCTTAGGTTGATGAAGCAAGGCCGTAGAATGAAATAAGGTAGGTCACTACATATTACGAGCATTCCCTCGTCTTACTGCTGAATGAGATTACGTCGGATGTCCTTCGCTCCGTATTTATAATTTACTTTAGAAAGATTATCGGATGTTTCCATCGCTCGTTACATTTCCACCGATGATCACATGCTTCTTGTAGGAGTAGTTGATTTTTCTCTTATTTTCTGACCACGAAGGCTATGTATGCTCACATACCGTTGTTATATTCGCTGGGTACCTGTATTACAGGTTTAAAAGGTTGAAAGGAAATTGAAAACAATTCAGCATTGTATAGTTAGAAAAATAACTGTTACTTAATACAATGGAAACAGATAAATGTTAACCGATTTAGAAATTTACTTGCTCGTAAATTAGCTGTTGATAAGCGTTGCACATTAAGTATTTAGAACTGATCGAGCAAAATATACTGACATTATATAGATCATGGTTGGTCTACTGGTCGATTGCAGTCGTCGGGCGATATTTGGTCATTCGCAACTTTTTATCAGGAAGAATCTTTATTTTCGAATATTTTTTATTACTTCGATGAGTTAACTATGCATCTACGTAAATCGACTAATGAGTTCTCAAGATTTAAAAAATATTTAATAAAAAAAATTTGTAATAAAAATTGATTTATAAAAATATATAGTTGGCCAGTCCTGATGTAGATTATTCAAGGAGATAGTAAAACAGATAACATAGAATGTTGTTATGTAAGTAATAATTTATTTTTGTTACATATGCGTTTAAACTAATGTTGTTCGTTTGTTGTCTTGTTGACGAAAATTAATTCAGTGAATTATAATTGTAAGTTCTACACATCAAATACACTAATTCTGTCATGATTATCGGTAATGCTGTAGAAGAAATGCTCTGTATTCTGTTAATAAATGAAAGTTGGTGGAAATGTAAAAGAAACCAGTCGTATAAATAGTATGCGTATGTATATGTTCCACTATATAGATTTACCATGTAGACAGAAATATTATTACGGTCTCTTCATTACTGGAGATTTTCATGCTGGGAATAGACTTTTTATGGTAAGCGTATGGACCGCGTAGGAGTGGAATGAAATGGTATCGCATAAAATCTTATGAGAGTTTTAAGATAGAGCGAAGATAAGAGTTGCGTTATGCACTAAGAAATGAAGTCTGGAATGTCGTGATAGCAGGTATTTCATAGTTTCTCGCTCGCATAAAAAGTAACTATGTAGCAAATAGTAATAGTAATTCTATCGGTCTTGTATAAATCTTATTCGTTAAGTATCTGAATTTCAGGATGAATCTGTTAAATTTCATAAACAATTCTTAGCTCATCGTCATCTTCATCGCTTTTAACGACTGATAACACGAAATGAAAGCAATTTAATGATAACATTCCGATGTCAGACTATTCTAGATTAGTTATGCTCCTATTACAGCAAACTTTTGTAACCATGGCATCAAGGCTGTAGCATGTCATTGGTTTGTATTCGTGAGCAAAAATCATTTACATACCAAGTAAGTTGTTAAGAAGTCCCAAATAAATTATCTTCGGCAGAATTTCGCCAAAATGTCGGGAGGCTCGCGCGTTCGACTTAAAAACGCATTTGTTTTTCGTTTTCGAGAACGGTTCGCTGTTTATTTCCCCTCTTCGTTCCCAAAACGTCTGTTCTCGGAAGGTTCCCTTGGATGGGTCGGGAAAAAAAAGGCAACCTCAGCTCCTCCTCCACGTAAAAATCCGTGTCCGTATCATCTTGATCGGTCGGTATAATTGACTCCCTACTGTATTCCCGAAGCTATCGCCTTACCAAACAGAAAAAATCGGAGGGAAGAACCTCTCTCTCTGCCTCATCCTCTAGCTCTCCATCTCGGATAGACGCTCCGTATCGTCGAAGCGTTTATACCCATCCATTTAACGTTCCGCTCTTCCTTTCTAGACGGATGATAATTACCGCGCCGCCTCCCACTCCCTAGCCCTCTTTTTAAACAAATAAACGGGATATCGGCCAACATTTGGTTTTTGAGGGGTAAAAAAAGGAAGGGAAGGGTGTGTTTTTTTTTTAAATCGGGTGGGCTGAGCGAGGGAGGAGAGGCGTACGTGGTGTGGGTTGCCTCCTCCACCGGGTGGGAGTGAAAATGGAAAAGAAAATGGGAGGAGGTTTTGGAGAGTAGGCAGAAGTCTGGAAGGGGAGTGGTAGTCAAGTGCGTGGGGGCCTCCGGTGTGTTTGGTATTGAGGGGTGGTGGCGCGTATAGGTGTGGTAGTCTAGTGAGGGGAATGGGTTGGGTGTATAAAGGTTTGGAGAATGAGAATAGTGAAGGATAGATGAACGTAGAAGGAGTTTAGATAGAAAGGGGAATGACTTTTAATTGGGTGAGGTTCGCCTTATGGAGTCTCTCCGCTTCCGAACAGAGTTTTAGTTTCATATTTGATGCGTCCTACGCGCACAGGTTTTGGTGCAGGTGAAGGAAATGTCTTTCATATAATTTTGTCTCAGCCTTGGTCATTGCTGTCATAATACGAATGTTACTGAGGTATGGTTGATGCTGAATAATGGCTTTTCATCACTCCTTATCGAATGCTATGAGAAATGTTATCCATAAAGTCATTGTGCTGCACTCACGCGATTGCCCATAGCATTAAGGAAGGAAAGCACGGGTAAACTCCATTCCTCAACTTGCCTTGTAAGCTCGTTTCCTCTTCAAAGCTTTTGGCTGGTGAATGGGTTGAGGTTCAAACCTGCTCTCGGCCTAAATACTTGATTAACATATGTAGAAATTTATCAGAAATTTCAAACACTATTAATCGCAGCCGGTTTTTCCATGCTATGCCAGCAAGAGAGTTAAAAAGAGTTTACCTATTTTTGTTCAAAAAGTGTGATTATTTAATTGTTTATGAAATCTCGCCAAAGCTGAGCTGTACCAGGACATCAATTGTGTGTTAATGTATCGAATGCAATATCGATTTATGTTTGAATATCTTGTTGAAGCTGGCCGTATAAAACGAGAAAAATGTCTCTGTTCTTATGCCAATCAAAAGATAAGGACATTTTCATGTAGAAGTAATGAAATACTTAGGGAGATCCTATGCTCTTTGATGTGGGATTTCTAAAATTTTCCTGGTTCATCTCTGCATCGTAGTTTGGGAAACACACACGGTTTCGTAAAATTGAGCATCAGATCACTGGAAAGTTACCAAAATGATTATCTAGAAGCCTTGGCTGGCCGAAATGGAATTATATTATTCAGGTTTTTCAGTGATTCCTTATTATACTAAGGGTAGGCTATGATCAGAGATTCCATGTCTGCGAAACTAAAGATATTCCTTATAAATCCTCAGCATCAGACTGGTTAGTTTCATCCCATGGCTTCTCTCTTTAATCCCAATCTATAAATTTTGTGTAGGACCCTTCTCCCATTCGAAGGTAGTTTTGTGAAGACAGATAGTCTCACATGTGTAATTCGAAACTTTTCATTGGGTTCAGATACTCCGGGTGCCAGCGGCAAAGGTTGAAGATGAATGAAACTCAATCATCTTGAATAATATGATGTAACCTTGCTGTTTATCTCGATACTCTCTTTTTTTCATTGCCCTTCCAGTATTAGTTTTACTCGAAAGTTAATTTTTGGAAGTTTATTGTCTCCTTCAAGGTTCCTTAAATCGGTCAACATTATTATTTAGCGGCGATGAAAGTAATCGTCAGTGTCGCAAAGTGCGTAATTTTTGTGTTAATTCTTATCGATTGGAATTATTGTTGATTGAGTTGGACAGTTCCATTGGAAATGGTTCTAACTTGAGTAAAGTCAAGCTTTATAGAATGGTTCGTGAAGGTTTCTTGCGGAGAACGCAGTACTATATCAATTTATCGATAAAATGTATTTCCAATACGTTGAATTTCTGCATCAAATCGAAATTCCAATGATCTGTTCCATTCAGAAAAGTGGAGGATGCGTGACGATGAGAAAAAGGACGATGGAGGAGTTAATTCACCTTCTGTAGTATCCGGTTAGATTTTTATGAATAGAACCCATTTAGATGTTAATTGCGGAGTCTATCAACTTTTTTCCTCCACTGCACACACATACTACGTGGTAAACTAAGCCGTAACTCCGATAGTTTGTACTCGATTCATATTATGAAGATAAGAGGACATATCTTAAAAAGGAAAAATGGTATCATCGTAAATTAGTAATTTAATAAAAATATTATCAAAAATAATAACTAAATATCTCTTGAATTGAAGGAAATGCATGCTTAGGTGCATTATATGGCTCCCGCATTGTAAGCAAGGATACCGCAAGCCCAATATTTCTCTTCAGAGGCAGGTGGAGAATACAGTTATGGTATGTTGTGATGATGGAGCAAGTTTTTTATATTCAGCAATATTTTAGTTCCAGTTGGAAATTGTAACATTTCCTACCTAATTAGTAAAATAAAAGGCTCTAGAATTCTTAGTCATATTGTCTCTTGAATAATGACGAGCAGATATAATAGAAATTTGGAGTTAGTTATGGGTAGATCTTATCAGATATTTTTATCAGTAGGTTTTCTTTTAATAATTATCTATGCCTTTCAAAATACTGAGCCTCGCTTACACGACACAGTCATTTCCACTGATTTTAAGAAGGCCTATTCGCTGCAGTAGGGCAAATATTTTGGTACATCACTCAATGTGATTTCGTACCAAATACCGGTGATTTTAGGAACCGCGGTACACTAAGAGCCACTAGCCCAAATTGTGTCGCGACTCATCGATTGAGAAACTGTAGCCTTCATGCCCTAAAGCACATGCTAAGGTTAAAGAAGTATACTCTGAGAGCGTTTAAGACGAGCGAAATAAGGGTTGGAGGGAGTGGATCAAGGAGGATCATCAGAGTAGGAAGAGGCAGGACGAGGGGTTGTTGAGGAGGGATAGGAGGTCGAGGGCGTAAGCCACCTTTTTCCCGGTCGCTGGGCCGTGCATCTTCCCGGCAGTAGTGGGTTGGAGGGGAAAAGAGGAGTGGGCGGTCGCTGTGGAGATGGCCGCATACACGTGGCAACGTCGTTTGCCGGACTCTGGAGGTGCGGTCGTTGATGTGCTTACCGCACCCTCCCGGATGCTCGGAGGGATCTTCCCTCCCCCTCAACCCCGTCCTCCCACGGCTTTAATTCCTTCGCACCACGAGACAAAGGCCTCGTTCTTAATGAAATGGATTCCCTCCCACGGCCAGTGAACAACGGAGGAATAATTAATCTCTGTTCGTGAAGTCTTTTCGAAGGCGTTGAAATCTCTCACTCTCGGGAGAAAGAGAGCCCGTTCCATTGGCATGGGAGAGGATTATTTTTTTGGTGTCGCGCGCTTGAAGTTTTTTTTAGGGTCTCCTGCGTCCTTCTCGCATTATAGCGTCCCGTGAGGCTGTTTACGATGCAAACGACTCTGTATTACGCGGATGTTTTAACGGTCGGCGTATATGCCCCGGACAAACGTCAGGAGATAAGGAGTCTTTCTCCAGGGGCGGTGTGAAGTGCGGTCTCGACGAACCTCTGGTTACGTGATCGCACTGGTTCACACACATCATCACAAGTTTCGCTTTACGTTGGACATTTAAGAGCGAGTGACGATGAGCCTCAACTTACCTGTATTTTGAAGAGGCGAGGAGTGATAATTTTCAATTAAACTAGGACGGGCTTGAAGACATCGCCTCGATGGCGGATTGGTTAGCTTGCTATCTATTCCAGGGTTTAAGTCTTGGCTGGATGTATTTTCCCGTCTTACGAATTTTTGTATGTGTTCGTTCGTTGTTACTTCCCCATTATATTGGTCCCACAAATGGATTCTTGTGGTAACATTAAGAAATATATTAAGCACAAAAGTTGTATGCAATAAAGAAAATATTAACATTCGTTCTCATTGCACTCCTTGGCTGTGTGGTCCTTGATTTTCCCGTCTTTTCAGAAGTCGTTCGAATCCCATCTAAATCTAAGACGTCCAGAATTTTTATATGAATATATAATCGGCTTCGTTGATGTAATCGGATATCCATCAGTTGCTCATTTTCGTGGTCCATACCTTATTTTTCATGCCTTATATGTTCAACAGTACATTGATATTGAAGGCTGAAACATTTTCGTAATGTATACATTCCTATTGTGATGTATCCTTTCGGTGTCAATACGTCATTTGCCTATTTTATTTACAACATTCCATCATTCTTTCCTGATTTTCACAACATTTCTCGAGAATATTATTTAATTGTGAAAAATATCCCTAGTCTGCAATCTCTTGTGATAATAAATAGGCATAGCTTGAGGTCTAGGTGGAATCAAATCAGTATTTTGCAAAGAGTGGAGTATAATCAGAGAGCTAATGAACTACCTTCCTTGCATCGATGAATAAATTGTACGTGAATGAGGCCTAAAGAGACGATTGAAAATTACCATAATGCATTCTCTTGTAATTGCGGGTATAAAAGCCTGACTTATCTTCATGAATTTGCTAGAATCACGCTCAGAATTCTCTTTCAATTTTAAATATTTAACTGCATTTCCTGTTTTGTAAGATTGTTTATGCGTTATAGGCGTTGACTAGGGTACAGAGAACGCTTTTACACTCCGTTAGGATGGAAACGAGTGGCGAGGTGACCATCTGAGAGATTTAAAGCTGTACTAGCGGGAGGAACTCAATTTCATCAATTAATGATAATAAATCGTAATTTTTTTATGAATTGCTAACTGTATATGCATATGTTTTTATCCATTGGCATTTTACTATTATTGTTAGGAGGTGATTTTTTCCGAATGAATATAAATAAAGTTACGTAGTGTTCCTTTTTAAAAGTAATTCGAATGCCTGAAATTGTTGACCATTTGGCTATACATATAGCTCATCAAATCAGAAATGGTTTCATTTAGTTCACCTCGTTCTTCAGCGTTTCATTTTTTTCGTTTTCATTTCAGCGTTTCATTTTTTAGTTTTTCATCTTTAATAATTCTCTTCCTATCAGGTATCGTTTTTTCTCTAAGTTTAAATAGACATTTCCTGTTCTAGCAACGTCATTGGTCTCGTAGGAATCGACGAATGGCAAATTAGCGCTGTCGATGTCTACGTTGAATTTGATATGCGCATACGGTTAACTCGGCCGAGTAACCTATATCATTAATTTGATTCAAGCTTTTCGCTGAGGTCGCTGAATCAGGTTGAATTAACCGTTGTCTTATTCCTAGGGTGGAGATAACGCGCGCAGTATTGGCAAAGGTAGCAAGCATTTGTTCGGTTTCTTCGCCTTGATTGGTGGGTGTGGCTAGTTTCAGGTGCATTGTAGAGAGAGAATTTGCTTGAGCAGAATATTTTTGTGTTACTTAGCAAGCTATTTGTAGCTGGTATAGGTTTGTAGGTTGCTTGTCTTGTAATTTCATTGGCCTTAAAGATGTCATCGTAGACAATCTTTTCAATGTGTTTTTTGATCGAAACTTGTGGTTTCTGATGTATGATTAAGATGCAGTGGTAATAGGTTATTGAGGAATTCAAGTTTTTGATAGTGAAAATGAAAATGCCGAATGGAACTTTCCATTTAAAGAAGTAAAATAACGATGATGATAATAATAATAATACCTATGTTGATCACCCTGAAGGAAGTACGAACAATTGATGGTCTTGCGACCAGAAAAGTTGCAAAAGTGATTTTGCTTCATTTAGCATTACGTTAGTTGGTACATCGAATTTTTAGCAGTTTTTTCTCGAATAAAGAAATGGCATCTTTCATTCTAAATAAAGTTTTCTGAATTTTTGCCGTACTTACTCAAGAATAATAAGGTACATATCGTGAAAGTAACTGTCAAACTCGTAAAGGTGAGCAAAACTAGGTGGTAAAATGAAACTCTCTTGGATTCCATACTATCCGGAGAAAATCATTCTATTGGATTCCACACCAAGTAAATTTTTTTCGAACTGGTCTAACAATAAGAAAATTCCTTCTGTCTTTTGGCAAAATATTACTAGGATAAGTATTGAGCCGAGTCGATGCATATACGTTATCCCTGACTTGTTAAGCCGAGGACCAGATCAAAGGATCACCGGTATGTGGTTCGACATAGTCGCTCATCATTTCAAGCGATAAGCGTCCTATCCAGCTGGAATATGAATGCTGGAAGGAGCGGCGCAACATCAGAAATTTTCATTCGTTTCTGGATTATCTCGTTTAAAACTGGTTTCGTTCCTGGTTTATTTCTAACCCCCGCAATCCACCAGAAAAGGCCCCTTTATTCCCTTAAATCTTTATTTACGACGCAAGGGGCGAAAGAAGCGGCGCGGTGGAATCTTGGAGGAAAAAGGAGGAACGATTCGATCGGGAAGAGTATCGATGCAGGTTGCATCGCGACCGAGGGCGTGACATCAACTCTCCGATAGGGTATCGATTTGTCTGCGTGCGTGTGTCGCTCGTGGCATCTCCCTTTTTTTCCAAAGGCGTTCACACACGTGGCAACGCGGCGATCCTTGTGGCACGGAAGAGGGAGCGGTCGTGAAGGAGGCAGTCCTTTATTTTTGAAGCAGTTCGGACAAGTGTGGGCGTAAGGAGGGAGGCCGGTAGCACCCCACCCACCTTCCCCTCGATTCCCTTCCTACGTCCATCCTCTCTTCTCTTTTAGTGGCTTACTGCTATGATCCGACACCTCCCCTCTTATAAAAAAACCTGCTGGTTTCTACTTTTCTTCATCCCGGTCCGCCTCTGCATCGGCCGGGACCACCCTACCCACGCTGGACGTGCGATAGTGGACTCAGTCCACCAATCACCGGCTGTCGTCCACCCACACACGGCGTCACATGCAGGCACACACGGGAACGCTCCTTCTCGCTCCGTTCCTTCCGCTTCCCACGCTCCAGCTCCCTCTTTGATTGGGTGCACGGGTCTTTCTCTTTCTGGCTCTGTCTTTGCTCTCATCTGCTTGCGGCTCTCAGGTGTTATTTTTTGAGCGAAGTGGTGTGATTGAAGGAATGGGACGCGTGACAAGGTAGCCCCTAGTGGAAATTTCGGGGATAAATTGATGCTTCTTGTTTCACGTAGTAAAAGAATGCTGAGTTTAGAATCAAAATGAACGGAAGGAAACTAGAACAGGTGGATCAATTCCCCTACTTGGCTAGTATTCTGTCTTACGATGGAAATGGCTCAAAGGAGGTTATAAGGAATAGTATTAGTAAAGGAAGTTTGAAATAATTTGGCATCAATTTAAAGGTTGGTCTCCATCATAAGGAATGACAGAACACATTTCTGTCTTGACCACAGGTGTTTTTTATTGAAAATTTGAATTCAGTTTTGTTGATTTGTTCCATAAAAACACCTTTGGTGGAGGAAGAAGTGTGTTGGGGTATCCGTCATGAAGGAATTTTTATTAAGAGAAGGGAACGAAGGCCTATCGTCTTGAAGAGGGCATCTTACCCTTAACACCGGCTTAAAAGATTATCTTCCATATTTTTTCATAAAGGAAGGTAATTTACTAAAGTGTAAGTAATGTGTGAGTATCATCCGTTTTACATAATCATAATTTCATGGGTTCCCCGGTATATCTGTTTGGTAACATTGTATATTTTTATTTTTATCGCAATTTATAATTATTAAATTTTAAAAAATATTTGTTACTTAGCAAAAACATGTTTAATTTTAGTTTCTTAAAAAAACAGTTGAAAGATTACTAAAGGTGTTCCGTAAATGTCTTGAAACTCCGAAGAATTTCTCTCGATCGCTAAATATTCGTTTTTCAGAGCCTTACTATTGCCGAGAAAGTGAACGCCTTTCACTGTTTGGTTTCCCTTCTGACATTCGCTATTTATTTCATTACCTGTGGGCCCAAAGTCCTCCTAAATTGGAGAATTCATTACCGCGCTCCGGCCATTTCCATGGGAAATGTCGACCTTTTTCATTCCGAGTGTTGTCTCGTGGAGGAGGAATATTTTTTAACAAAAGGACGACCTCTGATGTCCCCAGCAGAAAGATACGACAGGCGGAATGTCTTCCGTATTTCCATTGAATAGCTAGTCAACGGAGCTATGAATTAATGAATTGTAAATTATTTAGAAAACAGGTGTCGCCTAAGAGAAGCTTTTTCGTTTCTTCAGTCCATCTTCGGGTTCGTCGATTCCACAACTTAGAAATTTCGCCAGTTATCTCTAGAGTGAATACTCTGAAGTTCTGAATTTTCGTTATTACCTTCCGAGGAAGCTCTGTTTTGCTTAATTTTTTGAAGCAGATACTGAATTATTGATTTCTCGATCATAACGTTTAAGAGAAATCTTTTATATTCATGGTTGGAATGGGACAGAGGTTGATTGTATTCCAATTGTCTAGAAGAAGCTTCGAGCCGGAAATCATCATCATCATTAGCTAAGCAGTTGCTTTAAGGAAAAGAGAAAATTTATAACTTTCTTGTGCGAAACTCCAAGGTCTTGTACTACCTATTTTCCATAAGATGAGGGAGTAAGTTAGACTTAATCACGTTATGATTCTTGACGATCTCTAATATGCTTAATTTGTTATATTAGAAAACGTATTTGGAATCCAGTAGAAGTTGCTATGTAGAAATAAGAATATTTCAACGTCAATGGAAGAAAGAAACTAGTGATTTATAAAATATTTAAATTAAACAGAATTGAGGAATAATAGTTAATCGAATGACATGAATGGATCGAAAAAAATGAGCATTATGCTCAGCACTATTGATTAAATTTCGTAGATTGCAAGTGAAAGACTGATTTAAATCGTATTTTAATCAAAATTATCGCTCATTAATTTCAACAATTAATACTCAATTTAATTATTCAATATCATTTTTTCGAAATTTAATATATGATTATAAGTTGTATATTTCATCGAAATCTTTCACACTGAGAAAGATCATATGTTTGAGCGGGCTGTAAACATTATTATATCGAAAAGGAAGTAATTATTACTATATACGATACCATTATTTTATACGAACTAGTGGTTTTTATAATGAAAAGTAAGTAGTCAAATATTTCCTAGAATATGGTGAACTTGTAATTCTTATTCTTAAAATGTCATCCGTGGAGTTTAATTTATTTTAATAGAGCCGCAGCACAATAGGATGTAAACCCTTTCTATGTCTTTAGCTGCGACAGTATCCCAGCAACGTGGGCGTGTTGTGCGCTCTCTCTTTGCCCGACACCGCTCTTTCGAGTCGCAAGATGTTCTGTTATGGCACCTCGCATTCTTCGAAATAAGATAAGAGGCGGTCGCGGAAATGCCCCATCACGTCTGCCATTGTTATATCTTCCGTTTGTCTTTGTTGTTTTCTTAGGCCCCGTTTGATAAAGAGCTTCGGTGTCCGAGTTGGGTCACGTCATTGAAAAAAATGACGACGAAGCGGTGAAATATGGAGATCGCGTAAAGGTCTGCTCGCAGTAAAGGATGGGGCTGACTCCATAAGGTCGTAAGGCGCTCGTGTGTTGTCCATCGTTATTTCCGGTTCGAATGATTCTGGAAGACGATTCTTGCTCTTTTTAACCCATGCCCTGATGAGTATTGAAGTTTTTAACGGGGGGACGGCCTAATTAATTAGTCCTATCGAATATTACTTTCCTAAACAAGGTTATCCGGATTGATGCGTCGAATTTCCTCTTCGTTTCGAATTCACATTCTTCCAAATGTCTCGAATATTCCTGATTACGCGAATTTCAAGAAAGCGTGCAATTTACTCGGTAAATTTGGTAATTTCTGAAATATTAAAATAAAGATTTTTAGATTCATACTCCGCAAGCTTCCAGTGGCGCATGGCAGGGGAGTTCTTTAAAGGTATTCCGTAGTTAAGCGAACGGTATGGTCATTTTCAGCGAACTTCTTATAATAAATAATTGCGTTTTGGTATGAGATCGTGTCAACGGAATAATATTTGAAATATTCGCATTTGATGCATTTTGTTTCCTTTTCTTATAGTCCGTATTTTATAGCTTTTTGTCCTACATGTTCATCAAGATTCATGTGCGAATCCCAGTTTTCGTTATGTAAATGAATTACGATTTCGATCATATTTTTTTCAAATTTGATTTCGCAGCAATATTAAGCCAGTTTTGGCGAATGTCTAGTCGATATGAAACGACTGCGTGGGTAATGATTATTGCTCCATGTTTATGGTAGTGATTATTTTGTATTGTATCTAATAATAAATATTTGAGAGTTTATTATTGTTCGTTTAACGGAATAGGAACCCCCAATGATATCCGTTTAAATCATTTTGACGATCACAGAAATAGACGACGGACACAAACACCCATGCTCTAGCCGGGACTCGAACCCGGAACGGTGGAGATAAAAGGCTAGCGATCTAACCATTCCGGCAACGACGAGTGTCGATTAGGGTAGTGCTTTAGTTTAGTATAATAATAATAATAACAATGTTATATTTTTTCAATTCTAATAAAATTAGAAAGAAATTAAAAGATCCTCTCTTTCTCGCCTATGTATCGAAACAAATGATTGAATGCACGGTTATTTCGAATGGTTTTCAGTGGCCATGGATTACAAGTTAGGCACGCTTTACCAGCTTGCTTCTAGTATGACTTTCCGTTATCTCAGATTTCTTCTCTTCACAATTAATACGAAAACCCAATTCATCTATTCTACTAATCTACATCTTAATATATATCCTCCAAGCCGATTTTCGGCGTTGGCAGGGGTAATAATCATCAGTGATGAATATTATAAGCCAAGGAAAGTTTATTTTTAAAACGGAACCGACTTCCATCAAGGTCCATATGGTTTGCTGCTTTTCCTCAATAACTTGGATACAGTCATTTTTCATGCTCCGAGAATTTCTTCCTTTCTTCCCTTCGTTTTTTTCTGATTTCCAGCCCCCCCCTTTTCCCTCCCTTTATTCCATCTAGGCTCCCCTCGTCATTTCTCCCATCCTGTTCCTGTGGCGTGAGCCAACCACCACGGCGCCTCGATAATAGCGACAGTCAATCCATCTACTCAACACGGGCACAATTTCCTCCCCCTACCACTCCCTTCATTTCCCCTATCCCCCCTCCACCCTGGCTCCATCTCCAGGGACACAGGTACTCCACCTATCTCCTCCACTCCCACAGGACACCTGGCCACTGCCTCTTGGAATGTTGTCCCCACCCCAGACCAAACCAACCCATCTGAATCTCTCCCCCCTCACTTCCTGTCTTTCTTGCCTTTCCTAAATGTTCGTTTATTCCTGTCTTCCGATCTCTCCCATCTCGCGCCTAGCTTTCTTTGACGCGTCGTTCTTCTAATGAGAGTTATCGCTCCTTCGCTTTATCCGGTCATTGCAGGTTATTTTGCTCTGTACATACTTTTTGTTTTACCGGTAGGTGTCATTGTTTCAGTGAAGAAACTATGCATGAAGATTCATATAGTTTTTGACGTGCTTTTCTAATTTTTTGCCTTCAACTTCCTGAGCCAACAAATCGGGTTTTCCATGCTCATTTATGCCTACTTTTTCTTCCTATATAGACCTAATGTCTCGTCATTTTTTCGTAAGACGTAAATAAGCCACTTAAAATCCAGAATTCATTACATAGGAGTTGATGTTTGTTTTCTAAAACGGTTCAAACGTGCCAGTATTATTTACAATTTCATGTAAATGTTTTTCCCCCAAGTTCCATTATGCAAATGCGTCTTAACACATAACTAATGTTCGATAGAAACTGTTACGATCTTAAGTTAATTCTCTAAATAGGGAAGGAACTCTCGAGAACCCGAACCCTCTAATCTATTTTAACGATTCGGATGTATTGTTTGGAAAGAGGCTTACATCGGAATCCGGAAAGTAGCCAACGTAATTGTATTTTTATAGTTAGACAAAGAATTAGGGCTCTTTAGGTTTTCTAGCTAAGGGAATGAGTTTCGTGGCACTTGTGAGTCAAGAGGTAATTCTTTTTTTCACACTCTATGGATGGATCTGTAATTAGTCGAGGAGATCTGATTGGTGATTTTGTTACAGCTTCACCTTAACAATTTCGACTGGCTTTCTTATTTTTTGTAAGCTTATTATATTAATAAATATCATTTTTATTTATTTTAATTTGGGAATGTGGGATGTGACTCCAGCAGTCATTTCTTACTTTTATATCCAAGATTATACCCTCCCTTCTTTTTAAACACTGAATCTTCTCTGTTGTCACATTTGTATTCTTACTTAATCTCTTGGGTATACTTTCTTTCGTTATTTTCTTAACTTGTTTTGATTTTACGAATTTTGACTACGACCTGTGAAAATCCTTGACATATCATCTTTTGAATGCATTTGTCCACGAAAGTCTCATCCCAACTTATTAGTTATGTGTTTGGGTATTTTTTTGTATTACGTATATTTTAACTGCTATTTCAAATACCTACTTGAGATTATAGTGTGTGAATAGTGATTCTCACACGCGCATTATCTCCTAGGTTGTGAGGTGTAAGAATATTTTCCGATAGTATGCAAGATGGTGACGTTATAAAATGCAAATGCTGGGTGCAATGCCTCTCGTCGGAAGCGCCTCCATGCGTTGGTATAACTTTCTCTATTCCTCCTCCGTATCTTCCTCCACCATTTCTCCACACGGTGCATCATCTCCTTTAGGGTGCGAGGGCGTGGGAGGCGATTCTCTCTCATAGGACGGAGCCACTTCTCTCTCCCTCTTGTTCATCCATTGCCTTCTATATTTCCTTTGACTCTCACAACGCAGGATATCTCAAAAGTCGCTACCTGTTTCATTGACATTCTATTTTTTAAGTACCATACTGCAATAAAGATAGACAGGTAAGCGCTATTTCTGGCGAACAGTTGTTGATGAGAAATTGTTGGCAGGTAATCGTTGGCAGGCAATTGTTGATTAACTCATTCATAACATTAGAGTGTTGCGTACTAATAAAGACAGTGTTTAAACATATTAAAACGCTCCATTAGAGTGCACTTTTTACTATACTCTAATGGAGCGTTTTAATATGTTTAATATTAATAATTACCACAAGGTTAGCCCTGAGTCTGTATCTTTTAAGACAGTGTTTGTTTATATGTGCGTTTTGATGTATTTTCAAGTTTTAAGACGGTATAAGATAATGAATTCCTGGCTGCAGGCTGCCCATCAGTATGGTCGTCGTAATATTACCGAGTGCATTCTAACGCTTGATTTATGAAATGGAAATAAAATTCGTTTAAAGATTCCGCAAAAATTAATTCCTCAAGATGTATAGAAAACAAATTAAACTACTGATCTAAATGCTATGTATGTTGATATTTAAAGGAAGAATAGCGTTTCTTGTATTTAAGGTATTTTTAGTCAATTTTTTAACGATGGTAATGACCAACCCCATTTTTGTTTTTTTTTTTCCTTGCTGTTTTCTACTTCAAATAGCATGGATAGAATGGAAGAATTGTAAGAAACTTTCTGGTAATTCACAGCTATTTGCAGGCAGATTACAAATTACACACATTTAAATAGTAATATTAAAATAGCGGTCGATGAAGCGATCGGCTTTTTCGGTATATTATAGGTATAAGAATAGCAAAAAATGTATAAGAATAGAACTACTTATTTATTGTGACAATTTTTTTGTAACCTAGTTTCTTTTTCTCCCTATAGTTCGTGGATTTGGGTGTGGTCACGAGTATAGAAGTTAACCATAAGACAGTGGAAACTGCGAGAAAGGGGCAAGAGGTTTGCATCAAAATAGAGCCAATCCCAGGAGAGGCTCCCAAAATGTTTGGAAGGCACTTCGACGAGAAAGATCTATTGATTTCCAAGGTAATATTTAAAATTTTATTTTCTCATGAATCAGTTGAATTGTCTTCTATTTTCGCAAATATTATTTCACATTGTTTTATTTCGCTGTATTCCATTTAGTAATTATTAAGAATATCATTAGTAATCAAACTGTTTTGGGAAAAAATAAAGCATCGAACCAAACAAACTTCCCAAAGCAGTTTGATTACTGATGTTACTCTTCTAATTTGTTCATAACAGCTACGTGATATTGTCGATTATAAATTGCTTGTTCTAAGAGTCTTTCATTATTTTTATTCTATAATTAATTAATGTTAAACTGCCTTTCACATGCCCTGTCTAATTTAAAAATTAAGGTAACTTCGATTTTTCAGATTCCGAGTTTGATATTTGCTTTTAATCATTCGCAAAATTGATTTCCTTTTCAATGATATTTCTGTTACACTCCTTACTCCTTTTAGGATTTATTTAATGCTCCTTGCGAAGCTTGAAGGAGTTATACTATTTAAATTTTATCGGGGAAATTGAGTATTATCGTCATTATTGCTATATGCAAGCTATGACAAATTTTGATGGGGGAACTATATTCCAGTCTTATGAGCATTGAAGTGGTTTTCTCTGAAATATATTATTACTGAGCCGAGGGTAACGTATTCCTGCGATAGTGCTGCATGGCAAGAAGGTATTGCGTGAGAGCTGAGCCGCGCCTACTTGCGGTGATTGCACTGTGCCCTGGCGCCGACTAGGTAGAGGCGCTAACTCGCCAAAGTATTTCCCTCTATACAATGCGAAACCCAGTAATCAGGCGCCATAAGAATGTCGCAAATCTGGGCACCAAGCACCGTGGGCGCGGCTCGGCGTGAGAACAAAAGATTATTTGCTTTATCTCAATGAAAGTGACAACATCGCAATTGTCAGCGATTTTGTTTCCGCGACTAAAGGAACGCTTGGTCAACGTGAATTAACATCTATCTTTGGTTTTCTATATTATTAAGCTCATAGAATCGTAAATTTTCAGTATTGTAAAAAATATATATGGGCTTCCGGATAGCCTAGAAGCTAACACCTTCGAGTTCGGTGAAAGCGGTCTTTGGTTCGATTCCGATGTTGGACTGCTTGCAATGTTTTCGTAGTTGGCGTGATTGCCCCCCTTTCAGTTGAGAATTTGAGGTGCAAAAAACTCGATTAATGGAATAGCCATTATAAGGAATGGCTTGTTAATATTTGCTTTTAGTTTTAACGTATTTAAATATCCTATATTTTGATTAATATAAATTATTTTCTAGCTATTTCTTTTAAAGTTTATGTGCGAAGGGTAAATGTAAGAAGAAATTTGGTGGTGTCAATCTCGCTCGAATAAAGACATTATTATTATTATAACAAAATATATTTAAATTACATTACATTGTAATATATCGTTTGTTTACATTATATATTCGGGAATGTTCGTATTTGTTCTAGATGACGTAAACATTTTTCAGGAATACACTTGAAGGAAGATATAAAATGAAGATATAAAACAAATACTAGTGCGGAAAGGGGGTGAACTAATTAAAGGGGTTAGCGCTCGCGGCAGCTAAAATTTATTCAATACCCAGGTCATCAGGGTTAGCAATACTTTTTCAACTTTTCGGCTCGTTTCGTAATTATTATAGTGTCAATGATCGTGAAGTAAAGCTCGGTACCAGTTTTTGAACGACTTGAATTAGTTTTTCTATTCGGAGTCATAGTTGAGGTGAAGAGCATCTTCGAGACAGTCTAGAAGCAACAATCGTAGAACTTTTCCAATTCAGGTATTCCCTACCCAAGGAGATTGAACATAATCTCAAGAGATTTTAACGAACCGACCACACATTCTTTCCTTTGTAGATAAGTCGGCAGTCGATAGACGCCTGCAAGGACTATTTTCGGGACGATCTGCTTAAGACGGATTGGCAGTTGATGGTGGAGCTGAAGAAGCTCTTCCAGATCCTGTAGGGACAGCAATTCTGCCCATTCGAGATCGTGGCAGTGCAGCTGTCGGTGGTGGGGAGGTCAGCCGCCTTCACATGAGCAGATTCTGCCTCTTCACTTCCCTCGCTGTTCTCCCGGAACAACGTTCATTAAAATGTACATTAGTGGGCGTACACCGGGAGATGTATCGAGCAAAGAGGAAACGGGTCAGAATCGTCCGTGTTGGATCATTTCGCACTCGAACCGGAGAGGCGGCTGTCAGTCGAGATCATCGGTTTGGAGCCTCGATGGAGAGATTCCGGGGTTCCGCCTGCTTTAGTGTTGTTTAAGAGCGCGCCAGGGGGAGTTCGAAGGTGTAATTTGGTTTGAAAGTTAATGGAATGGCGAATCCTCAATCGGTTCCTTTTCACCTCCCTTTCGGTCCGTTTATCCACAACCACTCCGAATGTCTAATCAGACCGAGGAATTATTATCCTTTCATCCTTTTCTCCACCTCGTTTTGCCGTCCTTCCCCGCTGCCCTTCCCATCCTTCTCCGTGGCTATTTTTTTCGAAGTCATATTCAATAAAGATTAATATTTAAGTTTTTATTTTATTTTGTTCCAATCCCTGTAATTTTGTCTTTCAGATGTAACTTGGGTGTTGGCATTTTGAGGTAAGGTGGATTTTCGGGGCATCTATTTATTTATATATCAAATACAATGAAAAAGGGCGATTCAAAAGTAATTTCATTGCAATAAAATCAAAACAAGTTGAACAAATGAAAGTAAACTTTCAGTAAAAAATTAGTTGAAATAGCAAATCTCATAATTAGCGGTCCAAATTAGATTATCCTGACTTGAGATAAACTCAAATAAATTTCCCTGAAGATGATGAAAATTACTAAACAGAGTGCAGAATGTAACTCGTTCATGAAGAAAGGGGAATTCTTACGTTGAAACATGAAAGTTTCTCAAGACAAGAAAGTAAGATTTTGAAAATAATTTCTTCTGTAATCGGCGCAAATATCTGCCTTGAAAGCATTTGAAATCGACTTTTCATGTATTAACGAAGATCGAGGTTCTTTAAATCTCCGCTTTTTGGTCTGGTTGTGGTGGTGGATGCTACTGCTTCGGTGTTAGCGCAAGATTTGCCCGTAATGCTTCCCTATAAACGTACGACTGCTCCGGGTTGGCCGACACCTAAATTGACCAACAACTTTTCATCGACGTCTCGTTTAGCCGACAGCTTCTTTACCTTGTCCCTTTCATTTAAACGGAATTACTCAGTACACAAAATAACCCCATCAGTAAGATAGTATCTGCTTTTGCATCATGAATGTAACGAAAATGTTGGTTTCCACTCAGTCTTAGCAACTGAGCTAGCATGAGAGACTACATAATCTTCTTTACGTAGAGGATCACTTTGCTAGTTATTCCTACCTTTTTTACCCATTGTGAGTCAACAAGCAACCTTAATTTTTGAGGTAAATGCCTCGAACTATTGACAGTTTTTATTAAAAATATATGTATAATATAAATTTAATATTCTTTATATCCATTTTACCTTTAAATTAACGTTTAAAGCTATTTAGTATATATTATTTAAAGAAATTCCGCGGAAGACTAAATATCCTATATATCTGAACTCCTATTTTTGACTAATATTTAAGTCGGAAATCAATTAAAATGCATAACTCGGGAAACTTAGTGAATTGATCTCCTTCGAATTGTGAGTCAAACGAGGGCATTCTGCGTTTAAGGTACGAGATAAATGTGATTTTTCGGGGAAAATAAAAGCATGTGGAAGCATTGGTTCAAACAAAGTTCGAGGAAATAAAATTCCTAAGGGGTATGAACTTAAATAATAATTGTAAGAAGTTCTGGGTAGTTAATCAAATAGTGATTAACTCAATCATCAAAACGCATGTATTTTAAAAATAAGGAAATAATTCTCATAAGCACAAAAATGAGTTTTGCTTTAGAATCTTGGCAGCGAGTTGGAAGAATTATTTCTAACGGCGTGAAAGGCCGTTATCGTCGTAAAAGATTCCGCATATTCCCGCTGTTTGATACATTTAGTAGAGTAGTGTAATAGTAGTGTGTGTTTTATTCTTAACGTGTCTACCACTGAAGAAGATTATGCAATTTTTATCTCGTATTGAACTTTGTTAGATTTGAGAGGAAATGTGACCGTACAAAGTTAACCTTAAGGTCATGCACCCCTCTTTGTCAATTAAAAGATATAAAGATAGGTGATATGCTCAAGCTCTAGAACGAGAGAAAGATTTTTTTATGTAAAGATGCCGTTTTTCATTCGTGGTGAGAGGAAGCAAAATTTGCCCCTGTGAATCATGCAACCGAACACGCACCCTTGGGTTTACTCGCAGTATTACCCCCAGCATGAACAAACGCTTTATTTCCTATGTATTCCTGACTACATATAATATTTTGATGGGAATTACGAACAACTCAATTTTTAGCCTCGGGTTTTTCTCGAGTAAAGTTTCGCCACGTTGCGTGACGTAGATGTGAATGGAACTCTTTATATATCTGAGAATGCGATTCAAAAACCGCTCGAAGTTCATCGAATATTTCCGCAAGAACTGTTATGTAAGTGGTTATATATCGCATCACATGTGAGAACGTCCTTCGCTGCCATACGTGGCAATCAACCTTGTGAAACTCTCCGTAGGAAATGAAGCGGAAGTCGGCAATATCTTCTCAGTGCCATTGTGACATATAGGGCTAATTAAAGGATGTCTGGAAAATTGGTGAATGAAAACTTAGAGCGTTGCTTTTATCTCTATGGGAAACGATTAAGCAAACTGGAAAGATGGCTCTTCCGTCATCATTTGGATATATATCGAGGAAAGGCTTAGAGTATTCGAGATGGTGTGTAGAGGATTATATTTATTTTTTTATTGCAAACAGTAGTAATACCTCTTAGGTATCTTCCCCGTCAACCTCTTGCTCATTAAGAATGATTTGTCCCTGTTAAGTCATCATTCCAAAGGTCGGATAGATCATCAACCCTACCAAAATCAGCAACCAAGAGCTTAGCAGAGGGAATGAGCCTTATTGCCAAGATGAGGAGTGAGGTAGTTTCCCCTTGCTTTCCTTAAACCGAATGGACCCCCATTGGTATTTTTTGGAGTTAGTAACAATAAATCAACGACATTATGTACTAACAATATACCATTACATTGCTGACAAGATTTTGAACAAACCCAATTCTTCCATTTTTAAACACGAGATATAATAGAAAAGTCGAGAAACAAATCAAATTTATTAAGAGATAGTAATAAAATAGTACTGTATGCTATTTTCTAACCTGAGTATGGATATCCTTATATAGGAAGTTAAAGCGAAGGGGTCATTATTTTGAACCGTATATCTTTCGTTAAAGATTTCATTTCTTCCCACAAAAGTGACACCGCGACCGAAAAGTTCGGACAGCGGAACGAAGGCAGCAGCCGTTTTCCATCATTCTCTATAGCGATCGAAAAACACCGGATATCGAGATCCGCGGCGCGCGACCATTCATCGATCCCAGCATGGCGACCTCCGCAGATTTCCCCCTTCATTTTTCCCTGCCATTGAAGACTTTTCATCGGGATTTCTGTGAGGATGTTCTTCGCCGAAGTGCAACCATCCTTGGAACATAGGAAGATTGTTTTTTTCTCCTTCCTCCCCAGCGTCACGCTCTGCAGGAAAAGGGGAGGAAAGCAATCGTTTCCCCAGCGACGGCGAAAGGCCCTCGGAAACAATGGGGAAAATACTCCTTGTGTATGTTGTGCGTGGGTGGGCGACGGATTCTGAATTGCCTTCGACGCCATATGGTCTGCTTGCAGCCCCCAAGGAGGCCGGTCCACTATCTGCCTCTCTGGTCCATGTGCCCATATGTACTAATGATAACAGTCAGGTACATGGTAGCTTTAGGCAGCGAAGGAAGTAGCAAAAAGAAAGGTGGTCAGGTAGACTAAGTAAATGCGGTAGCGAATAAGAAACAAACGAGAAACCAAGGGAATATGAACAATGAAGGCCGCTTCCTTATTTTTTTACCTTTACGTAATCACTTTGCAAGCCGCCGGTGGCGTCTGGAAAGGGGGCGTATCACAAGTCCATCTTTTGGCTGGTTGTTATTCATCTTGAGGTTCCCATATAGCAAAGTGGGTAGCGCGTTCGACGTCTGTAAAGGCGGTCCCGATTTCGATTCCCAGTCGGAGCATACATACAAGACCTCTGATGTCGAAGCACTTTCAACAATTCTACTACTACGATATTAAACATCTTTAGATCAATTCTTAGATATTCGGTGTTACCTGGATACCAGTTGAATATATTCCGATTTTCTCATTTTTTTACCTGCATTCCTTTGAGCCGCGGTATTTTCCTTTTTTTTCTGGATAATTCCTTTTGACACAGGAATGAGAAAATATACCTCGAACAACAAGTCACTCTTTCCTCATTATTGTTCATAGTTGTGATACAATTAAAAGTCAATGAAGTATGAATAATGCTGCATTAGGATATCCATCTTACAATTAATCACTCCTTATCCAGTGATAATGGAAGTGTTTCACATACAATAGAACCATTGTGCTGAACTTGCGCGGACGTTTTCATTTTAAAGTACTCTTTATCTGTAAGGAAAGCGAGGGCAAACTACTGCACTCCTCATCTATATCCATATAAGCCCGTATTCACTACCTACACCTATCGGTTACTAATAGTGGACGGGTCGAAGCTCGAACAGTCTTTTGGACTGAATAATTTGCAGACCGACTGTGTATGAATGAAGGAAAGCAACGTTACCTTTCCCTTCTGCTGCCACATTAGCTCCCTTTCATCTTTTGTATTAATGGCTTTCGGTTCATCCATATCCGTCCAGTGGCAGATGTCCATGAACTTAAACAGCGGAAGTAGGCTGGTATAGGAGGAAACGGACGAAATTTCCAAGGACGTTTTCAACGCCTGCCAATCGCGGGATGGTTAATGGGACATCCATCGCGTGTTGAATGGTTGTAAAGCGTGTTTATGGTGCATGAATGGCGGAGGAGATTCGCTATCCATGTCGCAGTTCGCGCTTTCCGCTTGTTTTCTGAAAACAGAGGTTACCATGCTAACGTGTCAAGGCTGAGGTCCCTAGTTCAGATCTTGATTATGGCATATTTTGAAGGACATCGCTAATCGAAAGGAAGATAAACTGTGTTAAAATTTGATGAGAGATGCTCATTACTAATCCAACACCTTTTATCTCTCTTTATCGCCTTTTGAGAGAAAAGCAGCGTTGAAAATTATATAAATATCACTAAAGAGGCAATTTTCTTTCCTTATTATCATCAAAAGATATGATTTAGAATTTTTGGCAGGAAATAAAATGTTAATGAATGTTCGAAAATTTTTATACCATCATCTCATCTCCTACTTCGATTCGGAACTCTAATTTAATTTTCTGGGACTTAACGGACCGAACTGCATTCAACACCAGAAAGAAATATTGAGGAGAGCAACTATTACCTAGTGTTCTCCAAGGACTAGGGGCTGCAGATTTGCGTGTCGTGCAAAATGCTGGATTTGATCGTAGTCAATACAGGCCTAATCTTCAAATTATGATGTTCAAATTTGAAAATAAAACCGTGGAACCATAAAATATTCGAAAAGCGTCAGAAAGAGCCTACTATGTCATTCCAGTGAAAAGAATATTTTATTCGTGAAATAACGACCAGGGACTGGCTTAGGGATTGCGCCAGGGAAGTCTTAGTAATGAGGTCCGTAAAAATAAATGTGAAATTACTTTTGAAAATAATACTGATAAAGTCATTAGAAATTATATACATGTGTAAACGTGTCTAAATATTTGACCTCTGAGATATTTACGATTAACGATGTTTTACCGAAGTATTGGTCGAATACTCGTTGAAGGGTTTTATGGAAGTTTGTTTGTTTTAAAAACAATTATTTTTAACAATTAAAAAATAATTTAAGTTTCGATTTTAAATAATTTCCGATTTTATGTTATGCTCGCAAGGGAAAAGTTACGTCAATACGTTTATTTTCCTGATCATAATTTGATCCTTTATTAATCAGTTTAAATTCATAACCGATTCCCTGACTTCTGCAAGGAATGAGGTTGTAATCCAAATCTTCAATCCTTTTCACAGTATTGAACCAAAATTTTTATATTTCATCATTTTCTGCGTCGCGGTGTTTTTCTTGGGAGGATTGTATCATTCGTCGTCTCGCCGAGTTTGAGAAGCATTCTGCCATTGAATCCCCAACCCATCAATCTATAACTTCCTAAAGCTTTTTTAGGGAATGAGGCTTACTAGGAACGATGAGGAGTGAGGCAGATTGTCCATGCATTCCTCAGTCACCCAGAATGTTACAAGAGGAAAATCTCCTCGTAAGTTTTGCACAATGAGCCTTTGAACATAATTTTTGATATTATTCAATAAAAAGAGATCCTGGTGAATACCATTCAGCATCTCCCACACCTCCTTATGTTTCTTGTTATCACAGCAATGAAGGATACAGAGAGAGAAGTAAACGAAAGATGCCCTTTTTTTAAACTTTTAAATCTAATAATTTTTCCTTCCTACACGAAAATACCAACGATATTATTCCATTCATCTAGATATGGTAGCAGGAATCTCGCCGATTAAGTTTTTAGATGATCTTGGCGACCCTTGGTAGCGACCGGCATAAAAACTGATATAGCATTGATGCAGGAAGGAAATTGATAACGACCGGGCATAAAACTCGGCGTTATTAATGATAGCGCTGTCGTGGGAGAGGTGAGAACCGAGACGGATAATCCCGGCACCGGGTGATGAATTCGCACGTCGAACGAACTAGGGGCAAAAACGCCGATTTCCCCGGGCATATCCTCCTCTGGCGAGATGCTCAGGCGTTTCTGAAAATTACGTGACGCCCTCCGCAGGATGTCCAACCGCTACACGCATTTACGTCTTCCTCAACTCAAAACATTCCCACCGCCTCTTCCCTTACTTCCGTTCTCACCGAACGCCCTTCCTTCCACACCCACCTTCAAGACATTTTTCCTCTTCATCCACTTGGAGAAGAGCGATTCCCAACACCCTCGCCATTCTTTCCCTTCCGACCTTCCCGCCCTTTCGTATTCCACCCTTAAATTCCCAAGCCTCTGCATTCATCAACCCCCCTGTTAGACCAAATCCTATTCGTGTTGGGGTGAACTGGAGAAGCTCCGTTTCCTTTTTAAGTTTGTTTTTTTATGTTTGTTCCAGCAGGAAACATATTCTTATATATCTCAACTTATGATTTAATGGTAGGAGGTCTTTCGGTGCGAGTAATGATTGTCAAATTGACGGCGTTTGTGGGACTGAAATGTCCTAATCTCAGGTTTTGGACATGTTATTACTCGATATACTTGCCTGGCTGGCGTTGTCAACCATTCATTTCCGTTATTGGGACAGCTTGTGGGAAAAATGGAAACGGGAAATATTGTAAGTATCCACATAAAAAAGCATTAAGAGACTGCGTTGCGCTACTGCTGTAAGCATTTGGTGAACTTGCTGGCCTTTGAGATTCGCTCGATTTGTTACGTGATTTTACAACAAGTGACCACCAGCTTACTGACTTCAATCTTTCACAACTATGACATTATCCTTGAAATGACGATTTCTCCCTTTTTGCACGTAATTTCCCATATCCATCCAAATATTAATGTATGGATGAGTATTCTTAGTGCCATCTTCCTAGGACGGGAAATACGGGACCTCACTGATGAACTATACTTGCAAGGCTTGACGTAATGGTAATGTTTAACTTACAAATGGCCTTAAAATAAAATTTGTGAAAGAAAGACGTGATCAAACAATTGCTCAAATCTGCCTTATCTGGTCGTATTGATTATTTTCGGAAATGCAGTAGTTGTATTATTCCAACTTTATATAAAATATGTGCTGCAATATATATTTATTAGCGTAATTTATAACGTTATATTTCACATTCGAAAATAAGCTATTTTCTCAGGAGAGAGATTTTTTTATATAAATGTATATAATTTTAAGTTTTTTGTTGGAAAAAATCGCCGAATTTTAGTAGAGATGATAATTTTGATTGTTTGACAACCATGACTACAATGATTTCCAATATCAGTGCGACATAATTCTATAAATCTCCTAGTAAATGATTCTTCTATTCCGATCGTCTTTCTCAAAGAAGCAACTCGAGCCCGGTAGCCTGCGGTGAGACAGAACCTGTCGCTACCTCCAGATAAACCTAATATTCTGGAGTCCCGTTATTTCACCGTCGCCGCTAAAAGAAAGCTGCCTCGACAAATGGAATATTCTTATTTATGTATTCGTCGCAGCGAGATACACGTGAACTGTTGTCGCCGCAATTTGTAGGAAGTGATTTAACTTTTGAATACAAGTTTGGCCCAAGTTTATTCGTCATACTTCGACTTGCATTAGCGTTAGCATTTCATTTGAAAATCAGAACTGTATATTCACTGTAGAACTAAGCAAAATTTAGGAGAAAATCTATTTTCTGGTAACAACATTTTTTCGTAATCACAGTCTTTGAACACTAAGGCAGAGTAAAATTATAGTTATGGTTTAGATAGAAATAACGATGTCCATGTTTACGAAGTTCTACCCAGTAACGGTTTAATCTATCGATTATATTTATTATTTTATGTTCCGATCAACGTGATTTTTCACTATTGTTCTACTGATATGATCTAAATGGAAACTGTTTTGTATCTCGTCATAAAAATGGGTTGGAATACAAATTACCAACGCCTGGAAATTCTTTTCGTTAATGCTTCTTTTTCTTAGCTAAATCGATCATTTAGCTTTCATTCGTAGAAAAGGGTATTAAGGACAATGTATTTTCTGTATCAGATGTTATTTGTCAAATCTAAATTCACATAAGTAAGCATTCAAATGCAAATTTTCCTCATGAATAATCGCACCTTAACCAATCAGGATCATGCTACCTAATTTATTTTTGTGTTTTATTAAGCTGTCACTTGCTTGAATAGAAACGATATTTGGCTCAATAGGATTGTTTTATCTCCTTAATGTAAATTAATTTACTTTCTTAATTACCAGAGTTTACAGCCTTCAGAAAAGTAATTATTTCGTACATAGATAGTTTGATGAAAAAATTGATAATTATTATTATTATTATAAATACAGGTGTTACAAATGGACAATTTGTCCGGTGGTAACAATATATAAGTTAGTTTACAATTTCACTCAATATCGTATGTAAGCAATTCACAAATTAAAGTCATACAAAATACAATATTACATACTAGTCTGAATCATAATCGTACAACAAATTACCATCCCTTTAAAATAAAAAACCACAATTTTACATAAACTATTCCCATTCAATATATGGTTGTCTAAAAATACAAATATATCTTATGCATATACAGAGAATAATTATGTAGCTATAAATTTTTAAGTCTATTTTTAAATTCTTTTATACTTTTCGGTAAGGGTTTAAGCATGAATTTAATTTATTAATTAATTATAAACATTAATGAAGAGGTTAGGAATAAAATGCCTCTTCACCCCATCAAAGATAAGCAAAAATGCTAGCTCACGACTTAAGAAATTTTGTAAACGTTTTTTCCCGTTTCCGTGTGTTTCTCAAACAAAAATTTTGCCTGAACAGAATCAGATTCGGAAGTTCTGTCACTCGAGAATGTTGGCAGTACGGTCAAGTTCATTACCTGAGGCTTGGGGACAGTTAGTCCCCAAGCAGGTAATGGCTCTCAGACGACCCGGTAACGAGGACGTATTTTTGGAGAGGAAATACATATTTAAGAACCAGATATTTTGGGAAGGAATGTTTTCTTTTACATGTCTACCGGCTGTCAAGAGACCCACGTCGCCGGTGGGAGCTAAATTCTGGTCGTAATAAAACTTAAGAAACAAAGGCTTCAAGAAGAGAAACAACTCCCTTTGTATGGGTAAATCTACCTCTCGTTAAGTCTCTATTCTAGAAATTCTCTAGCCGAACGCCTTGATTTTTTTCTTGGTGGACACGGTTATTCTAACCTTTAATATAAAAATAAATCCTCTATAAGTATAATGTATCACCAGAAATTAGTTAGTTTCTTCGTCAAACGATGCTGTATTATTACTTCTTCGAATAGTTACTAACCCCAGAAAATCGCACGCAAGCGCTCGAAAGACTTCTCTTCAAGGGAGCCGAAATTCTGCTCATACAAATTCTGCCGTTTGTTTTTGTTACGCGTCATTTCATTAATCGCAACAATTTTTTAAAATTCGTTATCTTCTTATAACTGCAAGTGCAGCAGTAGCGATGGATATCTCGAACGCTTCGATAACTAAGACCTTGTGCAGCATCTCGTTTTTCTCATGTAAGTTTTATACTCTATAATAATTCTTTATTATCTTTATTTTGACCTTTTTAGTGCACTTGCCTATTTTTCTTTCAATATTAATGAATTAAGTAATCTTAACGTATTGTACGAATGTTTCACAATGGGTGAAATAGTAGATGGGACTTTCAGTTCCGTTTCTCCCAATGAAGACGTTTGTGTTTCAAATTCTGCGTGTATATTTTCAATTTCTTTAGCGGTGGTGCTCTTGCAACTTTTCGATATTATAAGAACTGACGCTGATGCTGCTAGGCTTGGGGGCTACTAAAAGGGGTGGGGGCAAACATCCGTAGGGCCCCTATCTTCAAACGCTTCCTCGTCGCTTCTTCTGTCCATGTGATAATAAATCATATTTTTCGTCATAACATTTCTTAAAAGTATATTGTTTATCGTCTGCAAAATAGGTCATATTTTTAAGTGGGGGCCCGGATGCTAGGCATCAACGGAGCCTCTCTCGATTGCTGCACCCTTTGGCCAGTGCTTCCGAACTTTTGCCATTCACGGCACACTTACGCAAGGACTCAAGTTTCGCGGCTCATGAACCACATCTCTGTTTGTTTCATTCTAAATTCGAATTGAAAAAAGAGAAACAAAAAGCGTGGTATAGTATATTTTCAATATCTCGTTACAAACTCCTATTAGTCCCAAAATTATCTCGTTGACTTGAGGATAATCATAATGCAAAATGTGAATAACATGTTACCGAAGTTAATCAATATGATCTGACCGTACTTGGTGGAACGCCATTTTAATGAATGAGACAGCGAACTTCGTATTTTCCACACACTTTTTATTAACGACCGGTTTCGGCGTACAGCCATCGTCAGGCTGTATGGTTACCTGACGATGGCTGTATGCCGACACCGGTCGTCAATAAAAATTGTGTGGAAAATACGAAGTTCGCTGTCTCATTTATTATAATGTTACCGAAGGATATTATGCGGCACACCTAGAGTTTTCGCATGGCACATCATTGTGGCACCGGTTAGAAACGCTGCCTTTACTTCGCACGGCTGCCTAAAATCGGTCCTGATCATGAACCACAGGCAACGTAAAATTAATGGCGGATCTTTGCGCCCAGCGCCATATGGCGTTTTCGGAAGGAACTCCACCGCACGTCCTCTGCGCATCTGCCACGAGCTTATGAGATCCCTCTACCCTTCGCCACTATCCATTCACAATTTCTTCCGAATAAAGTCGTTCGTATATCTTTCATTCAACCCCTCTCGTCTCCCACGACCTCCCCCCACCTCTCAGCTAATCCCCACCCCCCGGACCCCGGACACAATTCCTTCGACAGGAAACGCACTGAGTTCCACTTCCGGTGATGGAAAGACTCCCTCCGGGGGAAAGAGGGGGAGGGGACGGCTGGCGTGAGGGACCGGAAATCCGTCCCGGCATGGTGCGATCAGCTTCGGGAGGGTAAGTGGGGACGTGTCGAATGCATGAATGGAGGCCGGCTGTTCCTCTTTCACTACGGCGGCGAAGGAGGAAAGAGGACGAGGTAGCGCCCCGTGAAGGGGAGGATGAACGGAGGGGAAACAGAGGGGAAGAAATAAGGAAGTAGGCGAAGATATTATTGCGAGTTCAATTGATACTCGAAAGTACCATCTTGTGTTACTCTCGTGGTCGGCAGGGAACGTGTCACGCAATGTGAAACAGTTTCTCTCATATTAGCAATGGTTAGCATGTTTGTATGGTTTTAGAGTGTACGTAACCCTTCGTCTCTTAATTACTGCGGTATTGCTATATCAAGGTTAACGAATTCCGACAATGTTTTGTTTCGTACATGATGAAGTTTCGATGTTCCCGCCACCATATCTGGTGGAGTGAAATAACTTATATTTAACTCGTTTTGTACAGCATAGAAAAAATGTGTTTCATTCGCCCGTATCAATTTCGTTCATGGCTGTGATAGTATGGTATCATCTGAGGTCCTGAATAAGGGCATTCAACTGAATTCGATTCGGTAGCCTTAAGTCTTACACATCCTCTGCCACATACCGTTAAGTGGAATTAATGTTGGAATTTAAGTAACGTAGATGTATGGCATGAGATACTATAAAGGCAGATTAACATGACATTAAAAGCAATATATCTCACAATCAGTATCAGAGAAAGATGTGACAATTTAGTACAATGACAGCTCTGCTAACTCTTGACGCTATGAACAAATTTAGCAGACAAATATTATTGCGATGTCTTTTGGACTGAACTAATAAATGCTTTTGCCTCTGGATATGTCAGCATATGTATGTATGTAGGGGCAGATTTTCACAATCCGAGGCCCTAGGCACAAGAACCATTTTGAGGCCTAACCAATAGATTACTCACCATAAAAATGTAAAAAAAGTCTCTCCTTGGGCCGTTTTGTGGGGACCTCAGCTAGCGCTTAATAGTAGTGCGCCAACTGGTATATCTTTCCGTGTATATAAGCATTAAAAAACCAATGATGACCACAACAAAGTAGTAAGGTCCATTTAGGGATGAGGTAAAGAGCATTTTGGCAGATGGTTTCGGCACGTATGTACACACATACGTATATACTCGATGGTCGGATATATCTTTGCGAAAGGCCATAATGCAGAAGATATGTTGTAAATTTACAAAGTTTTTCTCTTCTATGGTACGTATCCTTTGACCGAGGCTCAACTGTACATATATAGACGCAGAGAGGACTGTTGAAGGGAAAGTATAGGAAGAACGTTGGAATTGTACATTAAGGGAGAGAGACTCTTAGAGAGTTCGAAAGAATAATAATAGGGTATAAAGGTAGTGGAGTCTTCCTTTAAAGCCCGCAGGGAAAAATAAAGAGAAATATCGATTGAAAGGTGGATTACAGGAAAAGCCAGTGGGATAAGAGCGAAGAGAGGGAAGTTGTGAAAGAGATAAGATATTCAGGAGAAGGAGAGGTAGACAAACAAACAGCTTGAATAAAGGACGACTTTGAGGATACGGTGAATCAATGAGAGAGTTACACGTAGGAAAAGAGGAGAATAATACGGATGAAACAAACAGTTGATGGGCATTAAGGCTTAGGGTCTTGTTAGGATTCGTTGGGAAAAATTAAGGTATGAGTAGTTATATTTATATTCAGTATCGCAGTTGTTTTATCAGTGAGATTGCGATTTTGAAGCGAATGACATATTTGAGGGAAAAATTACGCAAGACGTCATGGGCTGACAATAAGGGCTGGTTTGGTGTGAGCGATTTCACAAATAGAGAAGAGGATGGGCAAATCTTCGATACTCGAATCTTGAAACAGATTTGATTCTTGGCAAAGATTTGGATCTTATTAGGTTTAAAGAAAACAGATTTGTGGCTTTCTCATCTGTCAACTGGCCTCATTTTATTCTATACATGACTCGCAGTACGTAAGAGTGTATTTGTAAGGTTACGGATACCATATATTGACTGTTAATTTATTGCGATTTTTTGTAATGTGAGATATCGAACAGTTGAATGTCTATGAATGAAATACACCGTCATTCGTAATTATGTGGGCGTTGGTGCTCGAGAATACGTGAACATCAATCGAGTCAACTACGCAACTTGAATTCCGACTATTATCACGCATCGCGTATGCCATTGCCATGGATCGACTATTCCGAATCGATTGTCGATTTTATCGGGCTATTGATACGATTAGAGAGGACATTCAGTGGATTATCATGTTTCCGACTGAGATGAAACGATAAATGTGTAAATGTCATAAATATTTGATTCGGCAGTGGAACTATATTTCTTTGTGAGAAACTTCATTTCTCGAAATAAATTGGTCTGTACAGAATTCAGGTACCCGCTGTCCGGTTTGTACGTGTAAATCATTTCTTCCATCTCCAGCAATCTAAAGCCCTGAAGAGCGATTACAATAAACTAAAGAGGTAACTCGAACAGTTGTTGTTTACACCCCCTGCCACACGCCGAAAGGAGGCTTGCAGGGTATTTATGTAGATGTAGAAGGAGTGAGGCTTAATAGGCAAGATGAGGAGTGATGTAACTAAGGAAGACGAGGTGTGAAGTAGTTTGATCTTGCATTCTTCTTTGAGCACCAAACGATGACCTTATGAATAAAAAATATCGTAGCATTTGAGAGCGAATTACCAAATCAAATGCAATTAATTGTTCTCACCTCACTTTCATATTATCACTGTCGTTAAAAAAGTTTGGAACGAATATGAATGAAAGATATCATTCTTTTCCATCTAGTAATTGGAAGGGTAATTTTTCTATACTTTGCCAATCGAAAAACGAAGAACGCTCATCCATGAAACAACAACAGCAGGAAAAGAAAAATTCTCCTTTATAAAATCCAAGTGCAAGAGAAGAGTTACTGAGTAAAGATAGACGTAGAACACGTAAACGCATTTCCGGCTCAACTATAAAGAAAGGGCGAGGCGAAGAGAATAGAAAAACGCCTTTATTTGCGCGATACGCAGATAATCACTTCCTTTTTTGTATTTAACCAACATACGTGGAGCAAACAGGAAACGGAGAAATCCGGACGGAGATAGCAAGCGAATGGGAGATTTAGAAACGGTGGAGGGAGAAATGTAAATATGAGGGACGGCGGGAGAGCGAATCGATATGGAATTACAATGGGAGAGCACGGCGTTTCAATGGGATCGATGAATGAATGAATGCCCTCCCCTACGTCGGTGCGGACGCGGCGAAATGAATGAACTCGGCGAGAGGGGGGAGGCGATGAATGTACCGGGAGGGGTGAATGGGATCTGGCGCCGATTCCGTGCGCGAATGCATTTTTCTTTCCGTGCGCGTGTGTGCGGATCGGCGTGTGTGTGTGCGGGGAAGGTGGGCGGGTTTTGTGGAAACGCCGGCTGTTGCGAAAAATTTTCGGATACATTTTTCGGGCGGGATGAGGGCGAGGAAGTGGAGAGATAAGGGTTTTTATCGGAGGGGAAATGTATGAATGGAAGGCGGTGGGGAACGGGATCGGTCGGGACCGGCGCGCTTCCAGGGCGTCCCGTTGCGAAAGAGTAGAAGAGCGGTCCTGGTTAGGTTTCATTGCTGATTCTGGTGCACAGAGCCGTCTGAGGGGGGCTGGGGGATACTCGCTTTTGGTCCTACGCCCATGGGGGCCCCGGGCGTCTGGGCGTTGGAGTTAATAGTTGTTGAAATTGATAAAAAGTTACTTAAGAGCAAAAATTTCCCAAGAGAGGCTGGTAGGTTTATGTATTTTGTCAACCTTGTAAGTTGATAAGATTGATAAGTTATTGACAAATTTACGTGTACTAGGCTAGAAAAATAAATCTTAGCATTCCAATGATATTATATTTCCTTAAACCTGTCTTGGCCTTCATAAATGGTTTATAAATAGTTATTTTAGAAAATAGTGTATTTTAGAAAAATAGCGCAGACTAAAAAAAAAAACTTGCAACTAAATGAGAAATTTGTTTTTTTTTTGTGGGTTCCCGAATGTCTTAGGGACAGCTCTCTTGATGTATATTACGTTCCGTGTGGTTTTTTTGGTCTGAGTGATTTTCATGTGAGAATTATGTATTTTTATCGCCGCTATATGACTAAAATGATTCAGCCCTTTGGTATTAGTTATTAGTGTAATATTATTAACATACAGTCCGCCAATAAATGTATACACACTTCAGAAAAAGAAAAACTTGCATGAATATTAATGGTTGAAATATTTCACAACATTTTGTAAAACTTTAACATTGTTATTTAAACCATCAATGTTGTGGAGTTTCACCTAGTAACGGCTTCTTCCATTAATTCTACTTGTCTGAATAGTTTAAATATGTTATTTATCGAGTCATCATGAGATCAATAAAAGTTTATCCAACAGGTGCACAAAGTGCGTGGTCATCGTCTTACGGATATTTATCGGCACAAGATTTTCTTTTCTTGAAGTGTGTACATTTTTTGGCGGACTCTGTGAGTAAATTAAAAGCATTAGAATTAGTTTATGTAGTTACTCGATATTCTCACTGGTTGTGTAATTAGTTGTAGATAAATTATGATACATAATCAACTGTTGCCATATGTCTTCGTGTTAATTAGGCGAAAGTATGTAATAATAAACGATATATTACTGGAGAATTGTAAGGAAAACTTCATGTTTCCATATCGAGATAATTGGAATATTTTATCTTACAGTGGGGAGGCCGAGAGAATATGAAAGCTACTGAGGAATGGGTGATACTGAATAATTATATTCAACCTGCTCACATATTTTTAATAATATGAAGTTTTATTAGTTCATTGTAAGGTACCTATGTGGATGTTTACAGATCATAGCTCTGTTAGGAAAGCAAAGGCAAAGTACTTCACTCCTTATCTTGCGTGATAAGACCCATTCTCTCTCCTAAACTTTTAGTGGCTAATAGTAGAGAGATTGAGGTCTCGAACAGCCTTTGAACAGATGACTCTGCAGAAAGTAGAAGTTGTCTTTAAACCATAAAAATACTTCGAAATACTCGAAATAACTTCAACTTCATTAGAATTAACGTCACTACATTTAAAGAGGAGTAACACTAATACTAATTTCTACGTGAAAAGTGATCGTAACAAAGTAAAGTCACCCTTGTGAATAAAAAGTTCCTGAATAAAGGAAATGATTTTTCGGGTCGGAATCTATATCAGCACCGAAAGTCTTTTCTTCTCAGAAAATACTTTCTGCATTTTGATATTACTTCAGTCAATCTGTTCGCCAATCTAGAAATGGAGCCTTTAAAGGGAAAGGGCATAGGTATACTAGGAGAATGGGACAGACCGTAATTGGAGTGAGAGGCGGTTATCGATGAGGTAAACGGCAGGAATTCTCGGAATGCTATTGCTGAATTCGGAGTGGCAATAAAGTGGAATGGATAGAAGATATATGAAATGGCTGGGCTAAATGTTACGGAGCATTCGATGGATGAATAGAAAGGTTTTGCCCCTCGGTCTTATTTCCTTCAACAGTTCTTCCATTTCCTTGTTTCATTCATGGCAATTTCTTAATGCTGAAGGTCGCTCAATGGCGTCTTGTCAGCCACCGCCTCAAGTCAATAGCTTCCCCCTCTTCATTCAGAAGCGCACTTTCTCCACTTTCTGTGCCGATCTGTTCGTGACGTAACTCTTTCGAAAGGTTATGATAGAAACGGCTCTGCCCTTATTTTTCCTACTTTGCCGAGATCGATTGTGGAATGGTTAGGATGCCAGCTTATCAACACCCCGGGTTCGAATCTCGGCTAACTGGATTTTGCCCCTCTGGGGTATTAATGCTTTTGTTCGTTTGTCGTTATGACAAACAAATGTTACGGCGATTTCCTAACTGCAAAAATCCATAAATTTGATTTGAAGGAGTTGTAATAAACTGGGTTCAGTCCACTTACCTGGAATGACTCCACCCATTTGTTAATGAAAGGATACCGAGGCAAAGAAACCAAAACTAATGCCAATTAGCCTCATTCTGTCCGAAGGTTTCTGACTATAATGTCATAAAGGAAAGAATATTCGCATTTATATTGCTTGCTGAACGATGATACTAAGGACGGGTCTCCGAAAATAAATATTATTATTGAGGTATTACTCGAAAAGAACATGTTAAAAAAGTATTAGTATATATATGTAAAATTGTAATGTAATATTATACGAATGTAGTCTTATGTATATGATGATGACAATGTTGCCACCTGACTTTTGTCTACTTGCAACATATGCAATAATAGTAATAATAAAGTTATAAGTACGCTGTACATATATACACACTACCTTAAACGAGAAATTATGTAGTTAGGTTGGTTACGTAGTTCCTTGTTGAATGTAGGATAAAAATAGGAAGTTGTCCTAGAAATGAAACAATATTTGTTTAGATAATTACTTTATTTTGGCGAAGAATTATACTGTCTCGGATTAATGTCGCGGAAATCACTAGAATCTCACCGGTGCTGCAGAACTCATTGTGTAAGTAATTATATCATCATACTTCAACCATGTTTTTACTTTCTCAGTTATGTCTCCGTTTTGGTACGATTGAGCTTGAGAAAGTTGTCCAATGGACAACTTCCATACATTTTTATCGGAATTGGTGCAATTATATATGACCGGGAAAGGGGCAAAACTTTTGGGTTCCACTAAGATATTTACTAAGCTAATGAAAGTAAAGAATTTTCCAGACTGAAAATAGATCCAGAAAAGTAATTTAAATCGACCTGTTTTCGTTGGTTATGAATGGGCTACAGTGATATCTTAGCTATTGAATTTGATTAGTTCCCCAAATTAGTTTCACCAACCGAAATCCTTGTAGTCAGAAATTCGATTTGTTATTGGATTCCAGATCTCAAAATACGCAAAACTCCACCATTCACCGTTCATTCCTTTACAAGTAAGAATATCTGTTCGCCCTCAGCCGTCAGCTATTGGGCACCTCCTCCTTCATTTGCTACTATCAGCTCTCGAGAGGGAATGAAGCATACTTGGCAGGATGAGGAGTGAGTTTTCCCTTTCTCTCCTACGAGAGCCAGAATGATATTTGCGGAAAAGGTCCACTTACGTAATAATAGCGCATTGACCCTTTGGATAACACTTTTCATAGCATTCGTAAGGACTGAACGGAATAAATTCAATTATTATGATTGGCTTTTATGTGCACTCGTGTTCATTAAAACATACGTCTCCGATTCGGCAACCAGTAAATGAATCCGAAAATCTGCGAAAAAAATCTTCGTTGGCCGAAACGTTAGTTAGCAGGGGTCACTCGTTCGCCGAAGTATCGCTGTATTTATTTAACACAGCTTATGACAAAATATTTCTCCAGTCCACAAATAACGATACGAGCACTCAGCCGTACTTTACATTAAACCGAGCAATCCTTTTTATCGAATCCTATATCTGTCCCAAACCATCTACATCGCTCCTTTCTCTTCCCACCGTAGCTTTAATTCCACATTCTTTCCATTCTCACATTCTTTTTCCCTCCAAACATTCCTCGCTATTCGCATTCCCATTTCTCTCGCTTTCACACTTCCCTCCTCCAATACCCAATCCACTGCCTTCCCACCCACTCGTATCTATTTCCACCATCATTTTTTCCGTCTCTCCCTCGTCGGCAAGAAATTCTATAGATCCACTCTCCCACGTGGACGAGCCGTATGACGAGTTTCGTTCCCGCGAAGAGGTTGCGTGTGCTCGTCCGTGTGTCGGAAGAAGGCGTACGTGTCGCACGGTAATTCCTAAATAGTAATCCAATCTGCTGAAACGGTCAAGTGTTAATGCACGCGATCGAATTATGGTTAGGAATATCGGATTTTGATTTTATTAACAATTTCGGAGCACAAGATTGGACGAAAATGTTACCGCGAACTTTGGGTCCAGGACCTTTCAGTCTATGACCATTCTTGTTTTTGGTAAATTTCTCCTTCGGAAACAGATGAATTCTTTGGGAGCTATGAACCCGTAGTTATTCGTGCGAGGTGGGTGTTAGCCCAGGTTATTATTTTTATTAATATTAGTACATACGTTACAGATGGACTACAAGTCCAGTGGTAACATTATCATTTTATATATTAATACATCAAAATACGACACAATGAGAGCACACTATATACAACAATTCTTGAAATTATTACAATGTTACTAATTGAAGACAATGTTGAATTTTTAAAATGTTATTGATTGGATATTACAGACTGAAAAGTTATTACAATGGTATTGATATCAAAGAAAATATATCATCTTGCCAAAATATTACACTTTTTCAATGCAAATATCCCTTAGCTAAAACAATACACTTATATAACACAGATATCTCTTTTACAACTAATACATTTCCCATAAAATCTAAATTATATTTTTTACTAATTTACTTCTGTATGTTTTTGAATGAAATAAATAACGTAAAAGATATTTTGGCACCGTTGAAATATCCATGTCCTTTACCATATGGTGATAATGCTGTAATTCTATGAATTTTGGTAAAATTATTCTAAACTATCCAGATATTATTGGTGAAGGTATAGTGTGAAGTTTTTCATGCATGTGCTTGCAATTACAAAATGTTAAATAATTGCATAATGTGTGCATATAAAAAGTAATGTTGTGACATTCGCAAAAGAATGAGAATTTAGGATAAAAGGTAATTATTTCTTAGTAAAAATAGAAATTACAGGAGAACAGTAAACGCCACAGGACCCATACCAATGTCAAAAAATAAAATGCCCTTAAGCTTAAATTTTAGCGGAATTTTCCAAGATTTTTTCAAAAATTTTCAAAAGTATTACCACGTCAAATGTACGTCGTGTGAAAATTTATTTAGGTATATGTATTTACATCTATAAAAGTGGCAATTTAATTTGGTCGAAATTTGATATTTTCAGACGATTTGACATATATTAGAACTTAAATGAAGTAGAAACTTGCCCTTAGTTTTCGATTGGAAGGTCTGTCAAGTAAAAATTGAAAAATTGGTTGAAATCTACATCAACCTCGTTAATAAAGGATTAGTGCTTGCGTAGAATTGGTGACTGTGAATGAAAAAATATAATCCCTGTTTTAGATATATAAACCAAAATTAGGGCTTCGAATTTAGTGGTAGGATAACATCAGGAAATCGAGATTTGGAAAAATTAAACAAATTGTGGTTGAGTGTTTTAATTAACATTCTTACTTAATTTTACGTTGTTTAGATTGAGCAAAACATCTTTGAGTACAGTTGCTGCAGATTTATCTCGGGATAAGATAATTAATCTTTTAATAACATGTACCAGTTTCTACCAAATGATACCCTAATTGAAGTGAAGAAAATATCCATCATTACCTCCGCCCTATCACCTTTAGCCACCGAAAGCTTTGGTGATGAGTCTTTATTAGCAAGATAAGGAGTGAGGTAGTTTGCCCTTGCTAATAAGTTTGAGTTGTTAGCCAGAATGAGCTGTCTATATCTACACATGTACCCTTCATGCAGTTTTTCGGCGTGTGGTAGGTAGTGCCCATGACTCTAATACCCTAATCGATTACTTTTGCGTATTGTTTGCGGAGTATAATTTTTCTTTTGCGTATAGTTTGCGGAAATAATGAATTCTTGAAACGACTAGTTCTAGCATATATTTTTCTGATTTTTCTTCCAATATCAGAACGGCCTATATAACAAGGAGGATGTATAATATCTCCTACATCTTCTAAAAACTTACTTTCTGTGAGCTAATTAAGCATTTGCTTAATTCGGCTATCTTCTAGAGATTCCCATCTTGCGTTTGTCGTGTGTGTTTTTTCAATTCGACCAAGTCCACGTATTGAACGTATCGATATTTGCTGTACCTTTTCTAGATCTCGAATACTACACTTATCGGCAGGATCCCATATAGTGCATACATACTCAAGGTGAGGCTTCACTAACGCCAAGTGGCGGACTTTTTCGTAGCTCCTACCGACTATTCTCTTAATGAGTCGAAGTTTATTAGATGCTCGTCCATGATATTATGGATGTGAATACCCCAGGTTAAGTTATTCGTGAGAGATACTCTAATATATACAACAAATCTACTGTTGATAAAGTTTTCTCTCGGAGACTGTACGAATAATCATTGCCAATAGATTTTCTTTCTAGGAAGTTAATTACTGAAAATTTGCCTACATTGAGAATTGCCAATTATAGCACCATTTCATAATTCTATCTAAATCATTCGATAGCTATGGAAATGGAAAACCTTCAAATAAGTGAAGCTCAACTAAAATTTTTAATAGCATTCTATGAGGAACGTATGCCATTATTTAACATCGCTCATACATACTTCAGTTGCTTTCATTTCATCAAATCCATGAGCAAGACTGGGATAGAAGTAAATGAAAGATTCTCCATTTTATACCAAAAGACATGAAAAACATTCACTTCGCCAAGATATGTTAGTAGGAACAACTAAGTGCTGTGGGGGGCCGTAAATGTCATCATAGGAAACATCTCTCTTTACCTCCGCCTCCAATCCACTCTTTTTCTCGTCTCCCTTTTACTTAATCAACCCCCCCTCTTCTCCCACCGCCCTTCCTGCTTAATGCCACGAACACCGGATGTCGAGTTTTCGGTCTGAAACAGCTCCGTGGGTTAGGGCTGAAGGAAGGGAAGGAGCCGACGTTGCCGTACTTGCCCGTCCGCCCATTCAAGGGTCCGCCGGTTCGTATCCCACGTTACTCATCCGTCAAAATTTTTTTTCAATTTTCTGTTTTCGTCTCCCACTACTTCTCGTTTGCCATCTTGGGCGAGAATGCGAATCAAATCCGCACTTTATTTTCTGCCGGTTTTTAAGTCAAGCTTGTTCTTTACGAACTGTAACAATCTAGGATGAGAATAGATTATCCCGGGAGGGCCAAAAAGGACAGTTTTGTTTTTCCTGCCGTGTTAGGGATTGCAAATCGTTGGTTTACTTCCGAAAATAGAGCCAGAGAAAAGTACTTAGGTAAATCCCACTTGACTTCAAGATTAAGGGTTAGATGCGAGAACAGACTAACTAGTCTCAATCTCGCCCTGAAATAAATTCTTTTTCTTATTATTATTATTTTTATTATTACTTGACTGGCATGGTTAATTACGGTCAGCTTCCTATAGAAATCTAGTGAGGCAAACGCATCAGGAGGCAGTTTTTAAAGGATTGTAAATAACCGAATGGAGGAAAGTAATATGAGGGCCAAGCACTAAAAACATGACTAGTTTTAAGCGTCATATTACATACACACTATGAGAGGACTCCCGAATCGCCAAGGGAAAGCGGTCCAGGGTTCCAATACAGGTGAGGGTCCTCATCGATGTTCATCCAGCATCGTGGTGAATATTGGTTTGCCGACCTCGGTGGCGTAGTGGTTAGCGTGTTAGCCCAGCAACGCCGGAGTTAGAGCATGGATATATCGTCTCTTGAAAAAGATCAATTGTAAGAATGGTCTCTTTAGACTAAAATTCGCCAATTAAAGTCATTATTATTATTGTTATTGGTTGTTATCTGATTCATTAATTGACGGCGTTGGAATCATTCACTAAGCATGTGCCTGAACATTAATGTCCGAACATCGTAGTATCGGTAATTGTCCGAAATGGATTTATATTTACTACGAGATTAAAGAAATAAGAAGGAGCTAAAGAAATCCAAGGGTGTGGTGTTAATGCGCACGTCTCTACGTGATAAGCTGCTTCCTGTCTCTCATCCATGCTAAAGAAAGAAGTGATGAATGAAGTATTTCAGAAATCTATCTTCATGATGCACCTTTGATGAGCGAAATAATGCCTAGCAGACAATTTTTGTGACCAATGTAGTGTTACGTAGTACATTGTAGTGTTACAATTTAGTGTTACATAGTACACTACACAATAATCCACAGCAATATTTACATTATGTGAATCTGATGAGAGAGAAGAAACAATTATAACCGTGTTTTTGCTACAAATATAGCAAAGAAAACTCCGTAAAAGTCGAAATGTTAGTCGAAAGAAAATGAGTCGGCTAGTATACAAGGTGAGTTCCTGACTCAGGACGGACACGTATTTGAAGGCTAACAATACGGTTACTATTGATCATTCAATCGCGGCTGGACAACCAAAAGTTTCTATACTACTTTGAGATATTTATTGCATCTAATATTTGGTTGTAGTGTGAAAATCCATTGTTTAATCCCTCAGAATCTTGGCGTAATGATCACAGAGATTTCAATCAATATATGTTGCATAATAACTTCAGGTGAAGGAAGTGTGTAACCTTTAAAATGAAGACATTTTGTTTCGTATGTTACGAAATCGAGGACTTTAAACTGATTTATGGATGGAATCCGAATCCTGGACTGGATTTGACACGGAATCGATTTTCGAAGCTTCGCTTAAAGGAATTACTTAAAGTGATTCCTTCTCTGAGCTTTAATCGACTTTCCCAATTTGTCAAACAGAACTTCATTCAACCTTGGATTTCCAAAATTTGATATTCTTCGTGACCACCTAGTGTATCGTTTCATGAGCAGCATACTGAAGTAGCAAAAAATCAGTGTTCAGTATTGTTTTCAGAAGCGGAAAAGAAAATAACGTTGCAAAAGCATCTCATGGAAAGAAATTTAGCCAGGCGGATTTTGATTTGCAATTTCATCAGGCGGGAAATACTTTACGTGCAACACTAATACAAATAGATAGAAAATCGACAAATGAAAATATTAAAAGATCGAAAGATTAATTTGAATTAAACAGCAAGTGTTTATTGGTTCTAGACAGGGAAATTCTACCAAATAAAAAATAAACGAATTGTTCCACATTCAATTGAATATATATTTTTTTTAATTCGCTGAGATTAATCGTTTAGTTACATTTTCCCTGAGAATTCCTTAAAATTCCTTGAATTATGTATATACTTTCACTTTTATTTCTCAGCCTTTTTTCACGAGAGTATGAAAATAATTAAGAAAAAATATGTAGTAATTCATTATCCTTTAAAATATCATGGTAGTGATAATTCGGAAAAAACCCGAGTATTTTGTAAAATTTTATTATAGCTCCTAATTTTTCCGTTTTCCGTTGCAAAAATATTTCCATAATTGTAGAAGAGCCATAAAGAAAAACCGAATTAAAGCGTAATTTAATAAAAAACGGAGAGAAAATTCCGCCTCAATGACTCAGAGAAGGGGAGGGCAAAGGAGTCAACTGTCGTCGTATTAATTTAATGATATTACGAAAAGAAAATATTTTTCATTTGTTTCTTCAGTCAGTCTATAAAGCCATAATCCCGAAGGTTGTGTCATCATCTGCTATCGATAGCTTGGGAGAAATAATGAGGCTTACTACTCAATGTGAGGGATGAGATATTTCGCCCTCGTTTATGACCCTAAGAATAATACTTTTCATAGTGTTCAATTGAAGGTGACCAGGATAATTCAGGATGACGAAGAATCGCTAATACGTTAATACTTTCATCTTCTTGCAAATAAAGCAGAAATTGTGTATCTTTGAGTGTGTGTCTGTGTGTTTGGTTAAAACCCGAGAACGAGAAGTTGCTCTGTTTTCAAATTAAAAATGTAGTTAAATGTCCTACCCCCGCAGATAATGAGCTGCTTTTTATTTGCATGAACGTCCTCGGTTGGACCTCTGAAGTATAAAAACGTTCCCATAAGAAAATCATGTAAAGTTTAATTTTATCGTTCGCAGGCTTTACTTCTTTTGGAAAATTAAATAAGAAAGAAAAGCCATACAAAATCGAGACAAACACCAATTCTTATTTTGGTCGTGGTACACTGCTTTTGATTAAAAATTGTAAGAATTTTGATCAAACACACGAAGATGTTGTGGAAATTTGAGGTTTCAGGTAGGTGAACAACCTATGGTTACCTTGTGGATTTACATTCGTGTTATTTTTTAGGACTTCTTTTGGTCTATTTCTGCGTTCCTCCTATCACAATCAGTTTTAAATTCTTCGTTTTCGTACTCCACTTATACATTCAAAGTGAGCGTTTGTTCGTCAATATGATCTCACAAATGATGAATCGACAAAATGTGCGTTTTGATGAGAAAATATCTATTCCTCCTTCTCAATAGTTGCATTAACTCTCTAATGTTTTCTTGATAGTCCAATAAGTCGCACTTTGTATTGTATTTGTCAACTTTTATTTCTCTTTGATCCTAAAAGGGAAGCTCGGCTGATGTTATATTCCATTAGAAGACTTCGGCAAAAGCAAATGAAAAATATATTTTTCTCTATCCTGCTCTAAAGGAAAAACGGACATTTTTAATTCATCAAGATCGGGTTATAGGAAACTTATTTCAAGCATTCGTTATTTATTTGCTTATTCATGTTACAAATACGCATCCTTTGGAACCTCTCCCGTGAAAAATATTTCCGAAAATTTTATCCAAACATATTCTTACCACCCACGATAACTTCACCTAGATCCACCGGTTATTTAGTATATTGTACACGTAGGACATTGAAAATCCACCAGCGGTAATTCCATTTGTCTTCCGAGTGAATTAAGAAACAGGAAATTGAACTGAATAATTTATTTATTTGGGATATATCAATGGAGTCTTTCTTTCATACTCAGGCTCAACCCCAAAAGTCTGGCTGCAGCGAGATTGTGGCTAGCCGAATTTTAATTTGTGCCGCTTCCTTTTGCGTCTCGGGACGGAAGACGTTTTAGCGCTTGTTTAGGAGCGGAGAAAAATAAGTAAGGAGGAGCATCCGTTTAATCGAACTCCGTGACGGACGTTCCGTTTAGCATTTCATGAAGAAGCCCAAAGCTCTTTCAACAAATGATATAGCGGCGGTTCGTGAGGCGACTTTACGAACAAGGAGGAGAAGCAAGTCTCCGAATAAAGACGCCGTTGTATCTCTCCTTAAACATGACGCAGCGCTCGGTCCCTTATCTCTCCCTCTATTGGGGGGGCACACCCCATGTGCAAGGATCCTCACCCCCACAAGGAAGAGGACGTCCTATCAGCATTCCCAATGCGATCCTCCCTCCCTCTCACGTCCATCCGCCGCATCCAGATCCTCTTTTGTTCCTACTGCGCGCCACGCCATCTTCCGGATGCAGACCCGACCTCCGCACCCCTCATTGCATCTTTCATGATGTCCGTCGTGGGGGAGGAGGGGGTATTCGATGGACCAGCCTCTCCTTCCTATCTATCCTTCCTTCCTGTCTTTTCCTATCAGCGATCTCCTCTTCCTCCAATTTTTTCTTCTGCAACACCAACTAGCAAAGCGAAGCCTCGGCTAAAAGAGATGGTTCTTACGGAATCGTAGGCGAAGTGCTATATCTCCAATTATTTACGAAAGAATTATATAAGCTACTACGCGAGGGCGGGTCTAGACACGTGTCAGGGGGGCAGTGAAGGGTGACACCAAATACACCTCTCATAAAGTAACATTATTATTAGAGACTTAGTACTTTCCTATTAGGCGTCGAATTACATATTTTTGCATTATTATTTATTTTATTTAGCTATTAAATCCAATAGATTTAATGTTATCGTTGAAACATTTTGCTATTAGCTTTTTCATCATCATCAAAATCAATCATCAATAGGGGCTTCCCACCCTGTTGGATCTACCACTGCTTCTATGTAGGATGGGAGCAAAGGGTACAACGGTCATTTCTTATTTATTTGTGCACATGTGCATTCGCGAATTTTCGAATATTCGTCAGCCGAGTCCAAAATACAGCGAAAGAAACCTTCGTTCGCCGAAAAATTTGTTTTTATGGTCACTAATAGTTGGCGGAACCATCGTTATATATCCGTATATCCCTTGTTCCGGTTTCCGTTGTCAAACACTTTCGTCTATTCTATGTAATAATTCTACCGAAAATACCTCTCCTTTGTTCTTACCGCTAGTGTCTCGTCTTAGGTCCCATCATCCATGTTTTTTTGCACACCGGGTCATTATTTGTAAATTAAAAGATGCAGTATTTATCTGAGTGCTTAATACTAGTAATTGTTCATAATCTTAATTATTAATGTTATTTGAAAATTTCTGCTATTTTTATCATCGTAAGCAATTGATTTTCGTTTTAATGATGTTTAACGTGAAGGTTAGTTTTAATAAATAATCATCTATTCGGTAGAGATTGAGAATTATAGTCTCCTCTTTCATCTAACTCGTCGTCACTCTACATGCAATTCTTTTATTTTAAAAAGATGTAAAAAACCGGAAGATACTCGGGGAAAGATTATCCTTGACTTTATTATTATCATCTAAAATAAATGGAAAACATGAAGTTTAAAAAAAAGCAGTGAAATGTATAAAAATGCAGTGAATGAAATGCACAAGGTACGAAATGCATAGAATACCGAAAAATAAATAGTCTTTAATACTTTAAATATCTTGGTCACTGAATATGCGAGGGCGTTATCTCGTGGGAGGCCTTAAAGATAGTCACTGTTATTTGCATTAGCTGAGATAGTTTTTCTCAGAATTATGAATTATATTTTTATATACATTTTTAGCAACTGAGAAATATTCCTAAAGCCGTTTTCGCAAGTTATTGGCAAAAATGTTTTCTTTCCAGTGACAATTATATTTAATCATTTATATTTAAAATATTTTTGCCAATAAATTGCGAAAACGGCTCTAGGAGTATTTCCCAATTCACAATAACACAAATTGATGATATTTGTAGTACAAATATCATCAATTTGTGTTATTGTGAAGATGGAATTTCATCAAATATCACTTACCAAGATTAATTTTATTTCCCAATTATTAGCTAACAGCCGTGCCTCCGAATCCCTGCAGTGGTAAATTTTTAGTATTGCTGATTGTTCGTGACTATTGACGTTGCTCAATTTATTGCATTGCTACGAATCGAAAAATGTTTGTGATAATAATGGAAATTAAATAATTTGTATTACTACACTACTCCATGCCGACAGACTACCACCTGATCCTGAACCAATCTGTTGGGTTCATGTATTTTTTCAGCCTTATCATTCCCATCCAATTTACAATGAAATCACTTGACCTATAAACTTGGATTTCTTTAGTCAGAGATGGACCGCAATCAAGTTTCATCAGAATTATGACGAGACAGGCTTAGGAACACCAACCTCATGGTACTGGGATGGAAGTAGAGAGGAGCCTGCATTCGAAAAATGGGACTCATCGAACAAAGAGGAGAGGACAAGTGGGCCTGCCGCCGATGGATTAATTAAGCGTAAGGTCAGTGATAATGCTTCGCAGATGGCTCTTCCACCGAGGGATAAAAGCCCTCCTCCGCGAAAGGTAGGAGGAAGACTTTTGCTGTCCCTACTAACAATAGACATGTCGCTCATGTTTTACATCGAAAACCTCTCGGTACTGTAATGAAGTATGGAAAGTAGTAAGACAGAAATAGTACGTAGAATAGCCAGGCGATGAGAGCATTCTTTCAGAAAAAAAACAGTTACTAACTAGTTATAATACAAGCTTGGGTACTAGAAAATGGATCGTAAAAACATATCGTTGGAGTTTCCTTTGGTATGGGTGTGAAATATGGAACGTCAACGGAGAAGAGTAAGCAATGGAGATGTGGGACTACTAGTACAGAAGACAGATGAAAATAAAATGGAAACACCGAGGAAATATTGAAGAAGCCCTTCGACGAACTAACCTTCGGAGCGTTCTTCCTTAGTAATGACGTTGAATGAAAATTGAGGAAAAATCTGAAAATTCTTCATTCAGCAAATCTAAAGGGATATATCGCAAAGTAGGCTCATAGTGGTCGCATTACTGAAACCAAACCAATACTGCGATTGAGTGTATTTTACGGTGCGTCTGATTCTGAAGACAACCATCATAGCAAGGAATAAAGGCACATACATCGTTGATAAAAGAGAATATAGTGATTCAATGGTAATAGAATGCCATAATCCAGTTCAACCAACATTCCAGTAATAACTCTGCTTAATATTTTCTCTAGTATTTCTATACAAACAGGCAGCTTTTCTACTTCCTTTCAAGGACATTTCAGTTTACCAATGGATGATCGAAAGGTAACTATAGTAAACATAATTTGTGTTACACTACTGAATAATTCTTATTGATTAATACCGCTCTCTTATGTTCCTTCAGGATTCGGGAATAGACTGCCTGCCTACCATACTATTGTCTCTTTTCAGACCCACAGAATTGGATCTTTTAAGGTGAATATCTTAGGAACGTTTGTTCATTGTTTGCCTTTATTACCGGACTATCCTAGGATTATGCTAATTTTGGATGGAATGTAAAATTTTAAGTAATACAAACAATTTTATTTTCCTATTATACTTATTAACGGGAAAGAGTCGTAAGAAATATTGTCAAAATTTCCTTGAAGTCTGAAAACAGATTTTTTCATTAATGATAAAAATCAGTTGGAATGTAGATTGGGGATGGATGTAATTTACTACCTATTTAAACCTATGAACTGACTGCTAAACTGTCAACTGACGCCAAAATATAGACCATTAGAAGTCTGTATTGTAACACGATGTAGTTAAACACTTTTCCAAAAAAAAGATAAATATCGTCGAAATATCATTTGCGGTTTGAGGGCACTGAGGAGTGAACGAAATTTGAACGCTGGTTTTCTACATAATCTGTATCTCGTAATGTTAAAGTGTAACGGCAAAATTGTGTAGAGGTAAATTTCAGCGATAGAAATTCACTCATCTATTATTATTGTCTCCTTATGGGAATGTTGTTTTGTATAACGGCTCGATATAATACAGATTTAATGTTCCCAATACGAAGTTCTCGAATCCGAAATATTTCTGAAACCGTAACGGAAGACATGAACTGAATTTATTACAGTTAAGTAATAACGGCTATGAATGAGATAAAAGAACAACTATTGAAACTAAAACCTTTCTTTCTCAAGATGATACATAGATATACGTTTACGTTCTTTGCTTATTTCATTATTTTCAACTCCAGCGTATGGCCAAAATGCACCAAAATCCCAACTCTGAACAACATCGATCCAAACCATTCCGTGCTAGGAATGCTCAAGATGTACTACTTCTTTTTCGTATATTATACGCACATTAATATTAGTAAGGAAGCACGATGAAGTAAGGACGATCGGGGAGTGGTAATAAGCTAACTCGAAGGCTGAGAGACTTATACGTGGAAAATAATACATGCGAAAAGCTTGAGGGAAAAATCATGCAAGATTTCTTGGAGGTGAATTGAATCCGAAATTCTTTCCTCGTTAAAAATGCAATTCTACATTTCCGCTTAAAATCGACGCAATTTCCACGAAAGATTTCCGTTCCAAGAACGATTAAGAAATTATGAGAATACAACTTCCGGTGGGTATGGTTCTTCCCTTCTCTGCTTAATTAGAGCTTTATGATGGGAATGGGTGGCGAAGTAATTAATGGTAAGAAGTTAGCTTTGTGCATGCAATTCTTTTTTGTAAGGGATTTGCTGAGAAATATTTCTGTAGACCTTATAGTTTTGAAAAGTGCCTATCTTTTCAGTGCTGTCTCATGTAATACTACGAATTGAATTATTCGAATGCCAAAAAGTATAGCGACCTGATTTTTGATATTGACGTCATCGTTAAATGGAATAACTATCTGCAAAACCTGACGGCTTTCCATCTTCGGAGATAGTGCGAGGCTTACCATGATGAGGAGTGAGGTAATATGCCTTTTCCTTCATCACTGAGTCAGAGTGCTATGAGCGGATTACATCCATGGAGATGCAGACAAATAATCCTACGAATAACACTAATCATTGCATTCAATAAGAAGAGATAAAAAAAAAATGCCATTATTCGGCATCATTCGTACCTCAGAAGCTTTCATATGATAACAGTCACGAACAAAATTGAGGCATGTAAATTGAAGATATATTTTCAGCATTCCTGCATTTGAAGCCAAAAGGAAAATGTTTAATTCATCAAGGATGGTTGCAGGAAAATTGAGAGTTCTACACCTTCATTACTTTGTAGGTCATCTACCTTTCTCCATGTTTAAGTTCTGAAGACCCTTATCGATGCGTGTTGAGGAGGTTGCATTACTGCTGACTGCCTGAAGTCAACCATGAAAGCAACCAGATTTGAAAATCCATCATCGATTTTATCTGAGCGATTTTAGGATATTCATCTGTTCGTTTTACGATCGATTATCGGTTAATTAAGAGCCTACATTGTGGAGGAATATGTTTTACTGTTTGTGATAGTTATTGAGGGTAAGCGAAATACGGGAGGAGAGGTGTGTGGGTGGGAAGGGAAGTGAATGTCGTAGGAGGAAGATGGAAGGAGGACGAGGCTAAGGGAAGGTGGGAAAGGGGAAAAGTATGAATGAGACGAACGGACTGTCGCCCGCGACTTCCTGCCTCTTCCCACCTACGTCTCCATTCCTCTATATTCCTTTCCCGTTCTATCTTTCCCACTTAATCAGCGAATTCTAACATTTCGTTTCCTCTAGGTCCTTGATCGCCTCTTTTACTTTCGAAACCCAAGTATTTGCTCTGCCATTTCATTTTTTTATTTTTCTCTTGGTTCAGGATAGAGACTAATGTATCTTTTATTTACTTCTGTCTCCGTCTTGTTCATATATAGCATAACATAGCATAATATAATAAAAATCTTTTGTTCCAGGACTGTGTCCTTTGGAACATGGCTGTGATCATATGAATGCTACTGAGGTATGAGGCTTATATGAATGATAGCGGCATTCATATAAGTCTCTCCTTATTAAATGTTATGAAAAGTTGTATTTAGAGAGCCATCGCGCTGCACAACGTTTTCCATTCACAGTATTCTGGGTCAGTGAAAACGGATGGTACAAACCACCTCCCTTCTCATCTTGCCTCATTCCCTTTCCAGAAATTCATATAGTGCTAATTTGAGTTGGAACGATGAAACAATTCTTTTTCGACGTATTTATTATTATCTGGAAAGTTACGTCGGGTGAGATTTGAATTTCGCGTTTACAGAATCTTCATTGATATACAGATGAACCCACGGCTATGTTTTTTCATAGAAATATAATTGTTTGATCTAGCGTCACATGTCTTAATTCCATCAAATCCTTTTTAAGTTGCAACTGGTACATAAAAAGCCACAGTTTATTCAAACGGCAGTCAGCGCTTCTCCAAGCCTTAATGTCATAAGGAATCTCTATCATATTTCATTGAATTCTTGAATGAAAAATATCGAATGAAGAGGTGGAAATCGCAGACAAAACACTCTAACCGCAAGGGTAGAACGCTAAAAAAGGCGCTAGATAAAGTATAAATATAGGATTGATAAAGATAAAGGGGCAACGCTGTTTTCACACCCTCTTTTATCGCTTATTTTTACATTAAAATAGGAAGGAGTGGTGTGCTGCGATTCAAGAAAAGTGCTGACCTTGAAACTGCTATGAAAATACAATAATCTCTCTGTATTCATTGGCTGAATACTTCTCGAGGTTTACTGTTGATAGTTTTATTCGTCGATGGAGAGAGGCTTCATATAATATTCACTTTCGAACATTCTGTGATGCGAGTTCACGCAGACAACTTGCTGCATAAAATCAGTAAAATCCCGAGGAAAAACGGACATAAAGTCCAACAGGACCAGGTCTCGAACCTGGAATCTTCCTCTTTTTTTATCCAATTGAACTATCGAGCCAGAGAGATCATCCTCTCATTTTTGTGCAAAGTCACATTTACCCTTTTCTTTAAAATAATAATAATTTAATTTATTGGAATAAAGAATAATTTATTTTTATTCTAAGAAGAAATCGCGGAAGATATTATAGTCAAGTTCTTCAGTTTATATAAACTATTTGGACAATATTATACAGGTCCTTTGAATATTATACAGGCTATATGAAGACAATTAAAAAGTTTTTTAATTAGCAAGCTGATGATAGAAGTACTCAGTTCGAAATTTCTCATCCGAGACAATTGTTGAGACTTCAATAAGGATTACCCTGTAAAGGATATTCCTTTCCTTTATCCCAAGAAATTGAAGGTTAAATCTTATATTACACACCCATACAAAGGTGAATTTAATTTAAAAATTATTTACATTCTTTTATTTAAAAAAATATAATTTAACCACGATTATCGGTATGATACATATGCAGGAAATACTTAAGATAGTTCAGCTCTATGTCACAAACAGGATTCCTTAGTTACGTAAAAAATTATGTTTGGTTTGCGATTGAAGGTTTGCGCTTTGAAATATTCATTATCTGATTCGTAGGGAATATTTATGCTGATTGCATGTTTTCAATCCATAAACTGAATTGATAATAACTCGATACCTAATTTGCCACTGAGCGTATTACTTACAGCATTTGAGTATGTTTTCAACTATTCGCTAAACTAAAGATTTATGTAGGTGTGTTGGCAATATAATCGTCAATAAGTGCTGATAATTTGTTACAATAGTGCATTCTGTGAAGTGTAATGTCTCTTAATAGGTTCTGTTGCTTATTGTCGATGTTCAATGGTTTTTGCGTCACAGAAAGGGCTTTGATTAAGTTCTTCTAATAAGAACTAATAGCGAAGTTATTGAATTACTCTCCGATAAATATTTAAATTTTGATGCCTTAAACACATCTCGGAGGCTGGAAGCTGAGTATGAATGAATTAAATTGACTTTTCATTTTTTTTCACTCTAATGATCTTCATTTTTAAATATATAGTTATATTCGGAATTTTCATATCCTATGTCTGGATTATGTTCAGATATAAAAGTCTTTGCATTTTGTTATAAAATTACTGTATTTATGATTGCTTACAATAACAATTATTTTCTTTTTTCTTTTGGCTATATCTGTCTTTATTTTTACTGCGTTCTTATTTCCCTGCTTCTTTCGATTTTTCTTTGTTTGACTTTGATTTCAGCTATAGTCATTTTCATGTAAACCCTATAATTTACATTTATCGCATTCATCTCCTTTATGCTCTCTTCCTCCTTTGTTTCACCACTGTTAGTGGTTTGGAAAGCTAATAAATGAAACCACCATTTATTATTTCGAGTGATTCAATAATGCTGCTTGAATTCCTAATCCTAACATAGTTTCCTTCCATTTTTTACTCCTCCGTTTTCATCATTGTAGATGTATCAATACGAAACATATTCATCATTCGGAAGGTATCGGCTTTAGTCGATTAGTGATTCCACTCACTGGTATATTTCTAAAATGTCCTTGAGCTTGAACGAAAAAGTTCTATTTTTTGGTATTTATCTTCTCAGAAGGTGATAATTTTTACCGTTAGGTTGTTTCTACCTGCAAAGTATTTTAAATTTTGGGAGACCAAGATTTCCGAGAATTTGATGTATAAATAAAAATCTTGACACTTTCTTCATCTGCGTATTGTTGAGTGCCTGGGCTAATTGTAAAACTGATATTGGAGGAATAAGCATTTCAGAAGTTCTATTGTGTGCCATTATTCGATAGAATTGACTGAGATTTTCCACAGCGCTCGTGGCCAATGAATGTGTATAATATAGGATTCTGTGAAATCCGTTTCTATCGTTATGCTGAATGAGTGTATTCTCCTCGCAGGGAAACATTTATCTTCCTATTCCAGACTATTCATTACTTTTCATTCAGAGAATTTCCTTGGATAATTTTAAGAGCCTTGAGCCTTGGACCTGGCTACTTTTCATGCTTAGAATTATCATGTTAGGGTGAAAATGAAAGCCCTCCTTTTCTCTCGAATAGGTTTTCTTTGAATATTCACTATGTACAGTAATCTGAAGCTGCGCTATGATATCAAGATTCATATTGGTGGGTTATTAGGGCTTTATCCTTCGATGTAAGCAGCCCCTGGTTCAATTTCCGTTGTGGTCCATTAGCTTGATCGTTTCCGTGGGGGATAGAAACGTATAGCTTCTCTTAGGAATCATTTCATAAGATTTGAGTATCTCAATGTGTGGTCCAAGGATCCCTCAGGGTCTCTAACGACACTTTATGGGGTGTGCGACGTCTGCATTATTTATCGAATAATACTAGCTATGCTCTGACTCCAAAAGAGTTATTAAGTTCTTTACCTCGTCGACCGAAAGATGTTTACAATAAAATTAAAAAAGGGGCGTGTTCATAGACATGACATCTAATGCCTACGTAAAAAAGTAATGTTCTAGCGCAATATCCCTTCCGAGGAAAGGGCCTATCCCGGCGGCATTTACAGTGGGTGACTCGTACTCAGCGCATGTACTCCATGCTGCCGTATTTGGCTTTTCGGGACTGGACCTCCTAATTCAGATAGCTACTCATGTTGTTGTTGATACTGGGTGACTATCTATGGATGTTGACCTTCATCGAGAATCGAACCCGGCGCCGTTTTCAATGAAGGCAAACGCGTTACCCACGGGGGCTTAATGCACACACATTTAGCAATACTATATACAGGGAAACTTGTCTATAGAGGAACCTGTAGGTAGCGGAAACCTGTCCGGAAAAATTTCTCGGTCCCGACCTGTGGAATAGGAATCCCTATCGAACACTTAGAACCTGTATAATACGGAAACCTGTCCATAACGGAAAACTTTTCTGGCACCATGCGATTCCGCTATAAACAAGTTTAACTGTATATTCCGTATAAAATATATAGACTAGTTCTTTAAAATAATAATAATTTAATTTATTGGAATAAAGAATAATTTATTTTTATTCTAAGAAGAAATCGCGGAAGATATTATAGTCAAGTTCTTCAGTTTATATAAACTATTTGGACAATATTATACAGGTCCTTTGAATATTATACAGGCTATATGAAGACAATTAAAAAGTTTTTTAATTAGCAAGCTGATGATAGAAGTACTCAGTTCGAAATTTCTCATCCGAGACAATTGTTGAGACTTCAATAAGGATTACCCTGTAAAGGATATTCCTTTCCTTTATCCCAAGAAATTGAAGGTTAAATCTTATATTACACACCCATACAAAGGTGAATTTAATTTAAAAATTATTTACATTCTTTTATTTAAAAAAATATAATTTAACCACGATTATCGGTATGATACATATGCAGGAAATACTTAAGATAGTTCAGCTCTATGTCACAAACAGGATTCCTTAGTTACGTAAAAAATTATGTTTGGTTTGCGATTGAAGGTTTGCGCTTTGAAATATTCATTATCTGATTCGTAGGGAATATTTATGCTGATTGCATGTTTTCAATCCATAAACTGAATTGATAATAACTCGATACCTAATTTGCCACTGAGCGTATTACTTACAGCATTTGAGTATGTTTTCAACTATTCGCTAAACTAAAGATTTATGTAGGTGTGTTGGCAATATAATCGTCAATAAGTGCTGATAATTTGTTACAATAGTGCATTCTGTGAAGTGTAATGTCTCTTAATAGGTTCTGTTGCTTATTGTCGATGTTCAATGGTTTTTGCGTCACAGAAAGGGCTTTGATTAAGTTCTTCTAATAAGAACTAATAGCGAAGTTATTGAATTACTCTCCGATAAATATTTAAATTTTGATGCCTTAAACACATCTCGGAGGCTGGAAGCTGAGTATGAATGAATTAAATTGACTTTNTAGATGTCGTAAAATGAATTAGCTTAAATCAAAACCAAAATTTAGCTTGCAACAGGTGCCATATTTCCAATATAGAGAATTTTTATAGCAACGTAGATATAAAATTTTAGGAAAGTTATAAATAATGTATGGGCCATTAGATAACAAAGTGGATAACGCATTGGCCTGGGGAGAAAGTGGTGCCGGGTTTGATTCCTTCCCACATTTACAAAGAAGGTGCGTAAAAAGTAGCCTCAGCTCTCCTAATAATGGATGATTCCCAATAATGGAAATTACTACTACTAAGCCGCTGTTTTATGAGTTTAAACCATCGTGCCATGAAGTAGCATCCCGCATGCATGTGATAATAGTTTCCACGCAGTTCACTTAATGTTTAATCTGATTTTTGGTGCTTATTAGGATTCTGTGGCTGCATTTTGCTTCTTGCCATCCTTTCCTTTTCATTCTATTTCTACGCCACAAAAACACTTTGCTTAAGTTTTTTAATGAGATTTAATAGCCAAGTCATTACATTATCCCCCGATAAATAATGTCACTAATGCAAAGAAGATTTCTATTAACATGTGTGTGAAAAGTTATAAATTATGCATTAAAATTATAACATTACCCATGGCAATTGTTTGCACGTAGTTCGATTAATATTCAATCCGTATTTTGGGACTAATATAAAGATTCGACTATTTCTATGGATGCTCTTTGCTTCTTTGCCATCCTTCACTCCCATCTCCATATCCTCTTTCTGAGCTTCATCGCGGCACCAGTTACCACATTTCCCTTCTCTTCTGGAGCTGCGCAATAGCGGAAGTCCTCCCCCTCCGTCTGCCGCCACCCATTTCACCCCATCCATCCTCATTCCATGCATCTACGACACTTCCTCCGTCTCTTCATCCTTTCACCACCACTCAATGGATCTACGGAATATAAATAATCTATCCTTAATAAAGGCCTTTTTTATCAGCGCGTTTCGCGTCTCTATGGTGATGTGTCCTGTTAGCGAAAATTATGACAATCATCTCGAACGTGACGGCGATGAGCGCTCTGAAAAGTATAAAAATATGGTTGCTGGAATGTATCGTATTCTTGAACCTGGTTGTGAAAGTTGATTCATTTTGATAATAGCTGTCTTACCTTTTCAATTGAGGGTTATATCGGAAATGTTATCATACCCTCATGCCAGCAAGAACTTCTTACGAGTAAGCTAGTCTCGTACAAGTGGCGCGTATTTTTGCGTAGCTCTTGTTACGGAGGTGGTTTAAAACAGATGTGGGGACCTTAGGACCTTTTTGGGTATTGCCTTCGTAAACAAAGACCCGTATTGAAATTATTCCACATCTAAATCTCGCTGGTGACGACAAATGAAAATGATATGGAAAACACTATTTTAGCTCACATAGCGAACAAATTCAATTTCTCTGGAGGAATTTCGATGTTAAACTTTTTAATTTAGGCAGTACATGATAATTATAATGTAGGCAATAGACAACTCATAGTTTCATATGCAACCGAATTGTACGTACACATACATATGGCAGTCCGATGTCAAAAGATTCCTCACCCCTGGTTTAGGCCAACCAGGCGCGGATCTTGAAACTCGTCTTTGGGTCAGTTTAGGGCAGTACGTTTATGTCTATGTAAGTACCCTGCAAGCCGCCTTTCGGCGTGTGGTAAGGGATGCATGCACCGTGACTCTATTTCCCTAATCGATTACTTTCGCGTATCGTTCGCGTAAAAAAATTAGTTCTTGAATCGATTCGCTCTAGCATCTATTTCCCTGATCTTTCTCGCAGTATCGGAACGGCCTATGTAACATGGTGGACGCATCAATACATCTGACAACCATAATATACTGATATACATGTATGTAAGGGATTACGTATGTATACGTAATGCCTTAACGATCTCCTATTAGCTATGAAAATGCCCAGTCTTCGTGAAAAAATCCGATGTAAAATTATCGTAGAAGCACTTACCCAAGAGATTTTAGTTTGAGCTCCTCGTTATACCATAGAGTACTCTTAATTAAGATACTCGATAAGATTACTCTAAAACTTAAAAAAAAATTCTTTTGAAAATCTTCAAGAAGCGAGGGTAATCGCCTTCCCTCCTATGCCAATGACGTTTAATATAGCCGAAAAAAATGACCCTAAGCAATGACCCAGAGTATCCTTAACACTAAACATTTGAACATATGAACATTTATTCACTTCGCATAAATATAGCAGTTTGTCGAAATTAGAATATATGTAATACAAATAAGAAGTATTCGAATACGTTTCGGATTCATTCATTAATAAGTTCGCATTCATTCGAACTGTAGTAAAAATGGCCGCACATTATGTACATACAAAAAAATCGAACATTTATGGCTGTTTTACCTCAAAATATACTTAAGTCTTGTGTTAAAAATATATTTAGAGGCTTCGGTAATACTGGTGGGCCCATTCAAAACCTTTAGTGAGCCTTTCCTGGCCCGCTGCCGGTTTTATAGCTAGCAGACGAGCGGCGTCCGTATATACACACATAGGATTTTCGTGAATGACTTGATACGGAATATCGGAAACGAGATTTAAATGAGTTGTTTTACAATCATTCTGAAAAGAATTTAAATAGGTTATGGTTATACAATTTTACCCGAGAATGGGCCATTATTCATTGTGATGTTGTAGATGTATACCCATGTTGTCGGCGAAAGCTATTCAGTTTCGTTAAGTGCTATGGGAAAAAAACCTGGGAAAATTTGGTAGCGAAAGATTTCTTATAAAGCAAGATCACTGGTTTTTCATTCGTCGAATCATCGCTCAAACTTAGGAAACTTTACTGAGTGTTGTAATCGAGGGACGCGGGCCACGCTCAGTAATGAGTGTAGTACCTGGTCTAACTAAGGAAAAGTTAGTTCCATTGATTTAAGGCTACAAATAATTACAATAATTAAAACAAAAATCATCGACTTCAGTATTACCGAATATTTTTACGGGCGCTTTAATGTTGAATCTGCCTAGGAATACATTGATTAAGGTATTTATAATTTTTGAGAAATTGATAGCATATTTAAACAGATATAGCGTGCTAGCTTAACAACAGTGGAGTACCGGTCACGAATCCTGGTTAACTGCGGCTGGCTGTGTGTGAGCGTTGATGAAGCTTTAATTGTAAGAGTGGTATCATTAAACCAAAACTTGCCCTTAACATGTGATTATTATTATTTCTCTAGTAATGCCAATCTACTAAACTATGGATTTCCGATGAAAAAAATGTAGCAAAAATTTTTAGTTAATTCTTCACACTCGTTTCGCTTCATAAATTATATTTTAAATATTAAAATTTTCTAATACATTATGTAAAATTGTCAGTGCCACTATTGCGTTTGAAGAAAGAATTCTCCTCAAACTCACATCGTTCACAGGGCGTCTATATGTGTGGGATGGCGAAGGAATCGCTTCAGGGGCTCTTGAAGAAAAAGCCGGAATTAGCATTTAAAAATTTATTTTTCATATTTGCTATTTTATTTGGAAAATGCGCTGAATTTCACTATGGATATTATGAGGACTATCTTCCATTAATCTATCATTTCCATTAATTTCCACGAAATTTAAGCAAACGAATGTCTTTTAGTTCCTCAAAACGTCTCACGATATCTTGCTTCTACATCTACATATATTCTCTACCAGCTTCCTTTCGGCGTATGGCAGGAGGTGCACGCGCCATGGTTTCCTAATCAATTACTTTCGCGTATCGTTCGCGGAAAAATGAATTGCTTCAGGAATCGATGCTACGTTATCAGTACTAAGCCTTTTGTATGGTAATTTCGGCTAAATTTACGCAAATGAATGTCTTTTATTGCATTTTCAATATATCATCAGATAAAAATGGTAGATATATTGATTCAGGCTGCAAAGAACCTAGTAGGCACAATCCCTTTCACTGCAATACTGGTTAAATATCGCATGCTTACATTCTTTATCAATTACTTTTTTCCTATTTGTTGAGTATAAATGTATTCACACAGTATTCACTGCAATTCCTCAATGCTCTTTCATCCTTTATTCGGACTCTGCTGATCCCGCAAAATTCTCCTAAGAAACCTCCACTAGGACTTGCGTCACAGTTTCCAAATAAGTTATAACATCCATGTATACACCAATCAAATAATCCATGTACGCACTGATATTAATCACCCCTGTTCGTGCGTAATTATTTATTTATTTTCTGGCTCGAGGTATCATCCCTCATTAGGTTTCATTATTTCTCAACCTCGGTCCTTTTTATCTCATCGCTCACGATTTACTCCTTCCGCCCGCATGTATTTCTGTCCAAGCGTTCCTGTTCCCCACTCCACATTAGCTTCCCTGCTTCCGTAACCACTCACGGCCATTTCTTTTGGCGATTCTCGTCTTCTTTCAAGCATCAAGGTCTTCGACCTCACGATTTTTTCCCTGAAGCTCGTCTTCCTTTTTTGCTCGCGAGGGTTGATGAAAAAGTTCCAGGACTCACTTTCCCAAAAGAAAAAGAACGCGGACGCATGGAGATGATGCGCAGGAGAGGTTTGGGAAGAGGAATTTTGAAAAACGGAGGTGAGATTATCCGCTTGATAATTATATATGTAAATCTCATTCGACAATTCTAGTGCAACCTTCCAAATACTAGAATTTATGTGCGTTATCTTTTGTGTGTGATAAATAATCGATAATAACCCCCAGTGGAACATCTTGCTTTGCCGTCTGTAAAGCATGAAGGCTGGTTGGATCCCCATCATCTCCATCATTAGCTACGAAAAACTTTGGAGAGGGAATGAGGCGGCTAAGCGTGATGAGGATTGCGGTACATTAACATTAACACCCCACTAGTCGCCATAAGGCGTATGATATAAAGCGCATTGTAGGTAGATGCAATATAAAGGGTAGAGAGCGCTGTTGCGTCGAGTATATGGGACCCAGCAGATGAAACGAATGCTCGCGAACTCGAGAAAGTACAACTCAAGGCGATACGCTTTCTCGAAAAATGCTACGATAGAAAAGCAAGCGTTAGGCAAATGCTCTCAGACGCAGGTTGGGAATCCTTGAAAGAAAGGACATTAGAAGCTAGGCTGCGATTTCTTGATAAATTCAGAGAAAGTACATTTGCAGAAGATGTAAATGGTGTTATGTGACCCCCCTGCTATTTCGGCCGATCTAATTGGCATAAAATAAGAGAAATAGATCAGGGGACAAGTCGTTTTAGGGACTCATTCTTTCTACGAACGATATGCGACAACAATAAGCTTAACTCGAACGCTTGGAGTTAACAACCCCCTGCCATACCCCGAAAGGCGGCTTGCAGGGTATTTATGTAGATGTAGATGTAGATGGTAGTTAGGAGTTTATTTACCATTACTTTTCTCTCAGAGCAGAAGTGCGTTGAATAGGAATAGTCCGAGGAAGTGCAGCACAGTTACCCTATGAATGTCGCATCTCATACGTAACATTCAATGAAGAGTGACTAAGATGAAAGCCATTATTCAGCATTACTTATACCTTGGTAACTTTTTCTTTTTTGCTCTGTTCTCCTCTCTCACCTTCCCCTTTCCCCCATTTTCTGCGCTTATATCCTTGTGTTGCTTATGATATTTTATATTTCACCTGATTTAGCCAATCAGTCGACAGAACCGGTCGAAACCTTCAAAATCTTTCTGCTAAATTTCTTTGCATCTATTATGTCTATGTTTTAAGTTTTAGATCTGCTTTTCAACGATTTTCTTTTAAATTTTAGTAGAGTTATCAGTATGATTTGCAGGTATTTCACCGTTTTCATGCTCTGGTGTTTTTCCCCCCTAGGGATACACAGATTTTTTGAGATTCAAAAAGTATCATTCTTCCTTTCTTTTTACTTTTAGTTCCTACATATTTCTTTAAATACTTAGATAAATTTTATTCGACAAGACTAATTTTTTACCGGTCTCGTCAAAATAAAGATGCTCGGCAGTCTTTCCAGCTTGTCTCCACACAATTTTGTTCCTTAACACGTTTACATATATAAGCTCATATCTCAGATCTGTATCTTTAAATTGTAACTTAAAGATATCTTAGATTCAACATAATAGTAATTAGCTGGATTTAATCACAATCTATTAACGAAATTTTTTAATGATAGTTTATTATTAACGAGGTATTATAGTTTATGGGTAGCATACAGGTTTTGTAAGTACAGCACAGAAAAGAAAATGAATTATTTACAAAATAAATGCACAGAGTACTAATTACCTCAAACTTTTAATTTGGAATTGTATCCTTTGGGAATTTTTCCATAGCGATAGCGTTTTTTTTTCAGTAAAATTTAAATCTTCTTCAACTTTTCTCAAATTAATTATTTGCTAAACACGTTATTTGCTACAAATCGCTGAAATTACTCATTGCAGAGTTTTATTCCCACATAATATGAGGTCCTCTTCAAACACCGATAATCTCTGATTTTAGATTAAAGTGTTTCGTATTGTATTATACTGACGCTTTGTTATGATTCCTCGGAATAATTTCCTATCCTCTTATCTTTACCTGGATCCTTAATTTTATTCATTCTGATAAGAAAAAACTCAGTTAGTTAGAAGTTTATCATACACATTCGCAGGCAGATATGAATTAGAGATTATATCAACAGAACAGGGGCTTCGGGATAGCCAAGTGGGCAACGCGTTCGACTTCGATGAATGCGGTAGGTACCGGGTTCGATCCCCGGTGGGGGCTCATGTGCAAAATTACCTCAGCAGTCGAAGCACTTTTAACAATACTACTACTCAACAGAATAGACTTTATATATGTGTAATAATGATGATTTTATATATATGTGAAATTATTATTAATAATACAGAGATAGGCAAAATAGGCGTAGGGATTCTCTCTTACTGAGCTTTATTTCTAGAAATTTGTAGGAGACCATGCTGCGTCTCTTCCACACTGTTTGGAAGCTGTCCCAGTCATGTCGCTATTTTTCAAACTTGCTATTTCTTGATAAAAATTAAGTCATTCGTTTTTGGGAATATCATGACTCTCCTTGATTCACAATTTTGAGGAATAAATGGGTGCGGTTCTCGTGGAAAGTGCTTTCCGGATCCATATGATTCCTGGAAAGTTAAATCGCTCCCTCGAATCGCCCCATAATAATAGCTTCCGGTGATTTTGCTACAGATCCTTTTCCTCGTTCCTCTTTTCTTTCGATAGAATTTACATTTCCTCCTCTCCCCTTCTCTTCCTCCTTTTCCATATCTGTTTCAGGCATTTCCTTCCCTGCCTTTCATAGGCCCATTTCATTTCCTTTTGCACATCCTTTTTCCTTCTATCGAACTTCCTGTTCCTCCTCAATAACTTCCGTAATGTCTTCTTCCTAAAATGTCCCTCCATGCACTCCTCTTCCGCCAATTTACACGTCACCCATTTCAGCGAAGATGGCTCACTAACCCGACCATTCAGAAAAAAAGGAAACTACAAGGATTGAGGAAAGGTGTTTTAACTCTGCACGGTAAAGCCATGCGGCTGATCCCAAGGAATAACATGTGTGAAAAATAGGGACATGACTGGGACTCGAACCCAGGTCTCCCACTTTCCGAGCACTTTTTCTGAATTTAGAATTCCTGCCCGGAAAGTGGGAGACCTGGGCTCGAGCCCCAGTCATGTCGCTATTTTTCACATTTGTTAAAAAGGAAATTTTCCAAAATTTCAAGCCCTCTATTCATATCTGCAAAGTCGGCGAAAATACCGGCTTGAGCCTTAACTCCTCTACCATCAGCCCTCAATAGCTTTGGAGAAAAATAAGCCTTTCCAGGCAAGATGAGGAGTGAGTTACATTGCTCCAGCTGCCTCGAAGGGCAATAATGCTTTAATTAAGTACGTAAGTGTATTGCCATGACCGTATTAATAGTTCTTTTCATTGTATTTATTAAGGGATGTACTAGATGAATACCTTTATCCAGCAGTTTTAACATCTGCAGCCTTCATATTATAGCAGCCATGAACAAGACTGAGGCAAGAGCAAATGGGAGATAAAATATCCTCTATTATTTACCAAAGTCATGAGTAAAGTATTCCATTGATTAAGATATAATAGCAGGAATAATGCATCCTTCCATTTCCGGGCCCTTCCATTTATTGTTATATCATTGTTAAATATGACAATCATTTTCAAATAGAGCATTGTTTAATGTAGCATCGTTAAATACTCGTACATGAAGAAGATTGGTGAGACAGGAGAAAGGACTAAAAGAATAGCCCAAGTCTCAATTTTTTCTTTTCCGAATAATACGTAAGCTCTCGTAATCATTATAAGGAAATATCCACCCATCGCATTTTCTTATATTTCCAGTTTATTTCACGATTTTTCAACATATACTTCATAATATTTTTAACTTTGAAAATTCTTATATTTCATAGTATGTATTTCAAGTATGCACATCTTAGTCCATGTGTAATAAATTTCACCTCTTTAAATACCCATGTTTTTACAAATATTTTGTTTATTTTCTCTTTCTTACTCCCCCTTAACGTACTGCTGTTTCAAGCCCTGTGAATTCAACCTACCTGGACTTAATGAATGTAAAATTAGTCAATTAACTAGCTAACTAAGCCATAGATAGGGATATTGCGAGCGATTTCCTGGACAAGCCTACTTATTCCCATCATGAGTAGAATTTTATTTGTAAACGATTATTCAGCGTCTATGTGAGTAATTTCATAATAAGGCGCTCAGAGAGTGAATATTGATGCCATATGATTAATGTTAGGTTCCCGTGAAAACAGGCGACTTTGCTACGTAAAAAGGTTCGAATTTGAAATTCAGAGACGATCGTTCGCAAAACGGCAGGTGCATGGGATGGGGATGCATGCTATGAATCAAAAGAGTCTATAGATGGGTTGCAATTCAACCGGATGCATTACGCAAACGCCGTTTGATTGAGTTCGCGTTTATGCGCATACTATCGGTGTTAGGATGGTCGGTGCCGAGGCGAGTTTCTTGTTGCCACCGGCACCGTGGCCCTATTTCGATTCTGTCCTCTCTTCTGAAATCCCAATCTTTTCTATTCTTTCCTATTTCTTACATTATCTTTGGATTGCTATAATTCTCGCATAACTGCTTGTTTGATTGATTTCCTCCAATTGACGACCTGAAGTCCGAATGTTCCCTCGGGGAAAGTTTCTTCAATGATACGCATCACATCGGTAGGGATATGTCGACGTGTGAAGGGAAGAGAGTCTATTCCTCTAACCCAGGCAAATACGACCCACGGTCCGCATGCGGCCCTCTGAGGTTCTTTGTGCGTCCCGCAATAGATGTAGGAAGTTAGGCGTAATCGCAAAAATTTGTAATTATTTGAAAGTTGTCAATCAAGAAGTTGAAGATTCAGGGAGCTTTTGAAGATATTTTATCCGTTTACATCTCATTTCAATTCAAAATTACGAAAGTCTCGTTACTGAAAAAATCGAATGTTTCACATCAATTATTTATTATTTTTATTTTTAAAGAAATCTTTATAAAAGTAACTGAAATTTAACCAAAAGTCTTTATAAATAATGACAAATAACCTTATTTACGCAAAATTATTTATTTTATATTATTATTTTACGCAAAAGTATTTATCTGCTGCCCACGGTCACTTTATGTCTTATACATACGGCGGAAAAGACTTTCAATTCTTTCATTTCTTTCTATTTTAAAGATAAGACTTTTCTATTCTTGTAAGTTGTGCAGGACAGCTTTATACTGTTACTGCCGCATATCGGAAAAACGGAATCTTTGAAGCTGCTAGTTTTGACATCAATTTTTAAATTTTTATTGAAATATCTGCCTAGCAAACCTAATATAGTGGACCACTTCCTCCAAGAAAGTAAAACCTATCTTGAATTTATTGAAAAATATTAACCTAAAATTTAATCTCCTTTCCTTTTAAAGGTCTCATCCTATACCATAGAGGATCTTTGTAACGCATTTCAATTTTGTCACAGTAAATCTTAACAAATCGAGAACTTATTTTCGATAATTTTCTCGTTGATTAAATTTAATTGTTTAATGTGATGAAAATATGTTTCTCGCTCGGAGTCATTTATTTTAGTTAAGTGACGATAATCAGAGGCAACAGCCCCTCCTGAATACGGCTAAGAATCTGAAATAACCATTTCAATAAGAAAAAGGCGGTTCACGCCGGAAATTGCACCAAATTGACCAAAGTTATCAGCGGATAAAGGTAGCGGTCATTTATTTGGGCCTCCGAACCACGAATAAACCAAACCTAGTCCCACGTAAAAATCACATATTTTCCACGAATCGAATTATAGACTCGGAGTTCGATTTCTTCGACCAATTCCACCATTCGATAATTTCCATCCACAACCGCCGGGATAATAACATCCCGTAGTTAGGTTCCTCAAAAGCAAACTCCACTCTTTTCTCCCTCATAATTGAGACTTTCCTCAAATTATCCACTATCTCCGCCCTCTTCCTTTTTCTCATTCTCTTTCGTAAGCACCCTCTCCAAAATCCATCCGAGGCATTCCTTCCGTCTAATTTTTAACTCGACTTAAATAAGCTTAATTGTCTCCCGTCTCCGGCTATATTCGAGACTTCCTCCTTAGCGACTCCATCTAGCTTGTTTTTCATACCTTACGCCATTCAGACGTGAGTCAAGGAGATCGATTTACGACGTATTCCGAACAAATTACACAGCAAACTCCCAAAGCCGCGAACCGGATTCATAAATTCCCATTTCTTCCGAGTAATTTTTTTTCGAGATTCTGTACTTCGATGAAAGAAGACATTTGATTCGCATCGATGAATACGATATTCCATTCATGTAATTTTTGACAAACTATCATAGAAACACTTTGAAGCCAAGGTTGAAAATATGGAATCACATTTAAGATAAGGTTTGGGTGCCTTAAAAGTTACATAAAGGTATATAAATGCTGTCGACTGTTTTTATATATTGTTATTGTTAATTCGCCTTTATTATAGCCAGGGGTGGATTTAAACTATCAGAGGCTCAAAGATCAGATTGAGTCGCCAGCTAGGAATTATGAATAAAAATTTGAATTTTTTCACAACACAAATATACATCCCACAGAAATCTCAAGAATACGGCAAGAATAAACAAACGAGTTTTGAAGTGCAATAAATATTATTTTATAAATTACTATGAATGTTGGATAACGATTTTTGCATTACGAATATATTGACATAAGCAATGTAATATATTATATACACGTGTTATGTGGACTTAAACAATGAAATTCTTTCTTGTAGCGATAAACCGAAACAATTTGTTACCGAGAATTTCCGCACAATTTGCGTGGAAATTGAGTGGAAAATACGAAGTCCGTTGTATTTCATTTATTAATGGCGTTCCACCAAGTAAGGTCGTTTCATATTGATTAAATCCGCCCCTGATTATAGCTTATAGAAAGTATATGTATGTTTCTTAGTGAAATTCATTACGTTAAGTATGGCATCCCCCAAATTTCAATAAACATTATGAAGGTTTAGTCTCGTTTCTCACCTCTGTGGTCTAATACCCGTCTCTTAGTTTCGTTCCAATCATTGGAAGAAAGACATATTACCCACGAAACTTCCACAACTTCGAATCAGATTCGTAGACAGGTAAAGTTACAAAGGAAAATGGGTAAGGGTGACTTTGCGCAAAATGGTGCGCACCCAGGAAAAATCCCAAGGAAGAATGGACTTGAAAAAAAGTCTGACGGGACCGGGAATCGAACCCGGGTCTCCCAATTGCCGGTCGGGTGCTCTGTCCGTTGAGGTCTGGTCTGGTTTCATTCAGCTACAGTTAGACACAAGTCTGGTTGCAACCTAATAAAAAACAATATACGCCTATTTAAAAATTCAAACAATACACAACAGCATGACTTTTCTGAACAACATCCTAAACATTTCGGAATAACACCACACTATTTACAATAAGCATTTAGAAACCACTCTATTTACAAAAAGTATTCAGAACCACTCTACTTACAAACAGTATTCATAAACAGTAGCAGAACATCTTATTATAAATAAGAATGAAACGAATATAGATGAAACTTTTCTGTCCTGTACCAAAAGACGAATGAATAATATTTCATTCCTCAAGATATGTCTGCAGGTGCGTATTAAGGGGTATAGCAAAGAAATCTGGGATTGTCTTCCTTTTATCCGCGACTATTGGTGGTTAAAAAAGTAACCAAACCCGAGTAGCAGAATAAAATCTTGTTTTCTTTTATTCCAGTACGTGTAAGTTCCTCAAAGGAACTGTGCCATTCATTAGCAAAGAACGGGGAACTGTAAATTCATGGCTAAAATCACGGAGACGCATGGTATCATTCTAAATTCTTCAAGGCAGATTGCCTCTCATCGCAACGGATGGCATGCAGACAGCCTTGGCGTCCACATCCTCATCCTATTCCTTCACGACCACAAAGCCGCTAAATACTTCTTTCCTTCTTGTCCGTTAAAATCTCTTCTTAAGGCATCTAAATTTGCATTCCTTCGAGTATTCGCATCTCGAGCTCAAGGCGGTTTATTCCATCTCATACCTTTAGGGAGCTCTTTCCTGCCTCACCTCTGACTCTAATTGAAATGACAAAGCGGGCCGTTTATTCGTTACCGTGATTCACATCCTGCGTATATATTTTAACGGTAAATAAGTTTTCTTTTCCAGCAGGAAAATGGGTTTTTAAAACCTGTTCACTTCTTGCTCTACCGTAAACTATCGAGGCCCGTTCTTTCGCAAAAATTCGAGTCTCATACGCTTAATGAGACGGTATCCTCATTGAGGATCTCGAAAGAGATTCATATCGAGATATCTTCTACATTGATCTTCTATCTTGTATTTTTACGGAGTCTGAGATATGTCCCTTAAACGTATCGTCCCTTACGCGCAGCTAATTATCATCATCAGCGGTGCGATTATGTATTTTTGTAAAATTCTTGGCAACTCTTTTGAGTTGCTATATCTTAGTGGTACAGCACTACTTGTAATAATATGTCTTAGTTTAAGGTCGAGATTGAGACTTATTTGCCTCTTCTAATATTTAACCCTTACTCCATAATAAGAAAATATTTGGAATTGAAATTTATTTATACAAATACATGGAAACTACACTAAAGACACCTTAGATTTTGTAACTAATTATCATCATCAGGGTTGCGATTATGTATTTTTGTAAAATGATGTGATATCCTCGAAATACACGATAATTCCGCCATGTTTACATGAAGGATATGTATAAATTCATGTAAATATGGCGGATTTATCGCGATTTTTCACCCCTGGTTACGCACCCCTGGCCTACCTACTTTTTAGTAGGTAGGCCAGGGGTGCGTAAACATTTCAATTAGAGTCAGAGGTGAGGCAGGAAAGAGCTCCCTAAAGGTATGAGATGGAATAAACCGCCTTGAGCTCGAAATGCGAATACTCGTAGGAATGCTAATTTAGATGCCTAATAAGAGTTGGTTTTCCTGTTTCCGCCTATGGATTTATTTAAATTGTATTTTTCCGCTGAAAATGTCGTAGACAGATGTAGTGGGTAGCAACATTTCCGCATTTGAAAGGAGAAACAAAGGAGAAAAAAGATTTTTCTACTTTTCGGTTTAAGCTTCCGTCTGTCTTGGAAAATTTTAAGTTAGGCTTTTCTGAACCAACGAAGCTACAAAAAAAAAGTTATGCGGCGATGAAAATTACGGCAAACAAACACCTCATACAAATTTTCCATTTTGCGTAGATAGGGCACATACCTCTCATAGCCTTAGCAATTGTATGCGTAAAAATATGCGTCATTACCAGGTTAGACCTAATCGGCTCTTGGTTTCTCCTTAGAAATCTCGGTATTTTTCCCATCACAATGGTCTATTATACTTCATTTACGGGGAAAGTGAAAAGTCACGAAATCGTGATTTCCGAGAGATGGTTGGCGATTTTGACCTGCACGAATAGCTTCGATTTACGCAGTTGGCGGGGACATCCTCCCAGAGCACACCCATATTCCGTGGAACTTATGGAGAAGTCTCACAAAGACCGAGATACCGCTTCCATTCACGCGGGACGAAATCGCGTCGCGCGAGACGGGCGTGACCCGCGATCGCGGAGACACTCATAAAAGTAAAAGAAGGATGCCAACTCCCTCGCCTCGGGGGTTTAAATGGCGAAGGAAATACGCTGCTATTATCTCCGCTCTTTCGTTCCGCTCTGCTTAATCTTTAAGCATCCCGTCGCTGGAGGCGCTGCTAAATTTGAATTTATGTGAGATAGAGCGGATGGATTCTGGCTTTTGAAAAATAAATGGTCTCCATTTTTAACGACGTTTATCTTTCAATTCCACAACGAAAATGTGTTCTGTACTCCTTAGATAAAAGCTATCCAACGAAAACCGTCGAAAGGAAGCACTAAGTAATCCGCGATTATTTCCGAGGCTTGGAATATTTTGAATTTCACAGAAAATGTGCGCGTGAGTCCAGGACATATATTCGTGTTTAATTTATATCGGTTATTATATATTGTTTGCTTTATTTTATAAGTAAAAAAAATATTGTTTCCAAGATATTATATCGTTGTATTTAAACATGCAATTGTAAATGTAAAGTTTATCCATTACAATCTCAAGTTTTCCTTTTTATTACCGCATACATGGAGTTGTCTGTATTATGGATATCTTTCTATACACAGTGATACTTCGGCTAACGAAGATAAATAATTTCAGATTCGCCTTCGAGGTTCTAAATTCGATTCTCAATGGGGTCTCGAATCGTAAAACTCTTATGAGCTCAGCCAAAAAATACCAAATTCTTTCACTCATATTTAAGAATAGCAGCATCAAATATATTTAGGTTATTTTTGATTTTTTTTGGGCGAAAGTGCATGGTTCAAGGTTTTGGGTTTCGGTCGGGTCAGAAAAATCAGAGAAAATATTTTCCTAACCGAATTATCTGAGTTATTCATTAGCTGTAGTTTCACTGTATACTCAAAAAATCGCATATATTTCTCTACCTGCAAATACAATCATCCGAAATTTATTTCCTTTCTAACAATCCTACAATTCTGTATCCTTATTGGTCACCTTTTATTCTTTCCTACTCGAAAATTATCGAATGCGAGAGGGAAATACATGCTGATAGAAAAGACCTTGTAAATAATTATTTTTTGCTCCAAATGCTAAAAATCTTATCGTTTTGACAAATAATTTCCTGATAATGTTTTAACTCGTGTTTGGATGCTACTGTCTCTCCCGACGACATCTTAAGAATATGAAAACTGCGAATTTTTAATTTTTCTGGGCTGAAATTCGCAAACTATCTGTTTTCACATACCATATTTTTTAATGTCACTACTTACTTTAATTCTATCGTTGTTCCGTCTAATTTCTTTGCAGTATTTGTATCGTTTAAATGGAAGATTCCATTCTCAATTTTGCCGAATAAAGGTCTTCTTCTGTCCTTCGTATTTCAATTTCGTACATTTCTAAAAAAATATCTAAACATCGACTTTAACTTCCATTGGCAACTTCATAAATTACTTATCGAAGAGTATTTTAAGATCGACCTAATACTCGTTCTTGCTTGAACTCTGGCGCAGTGCCTTTTAACAGATGTGCCCTAGTATACTTGTATGCTATCAGTAAGTTCTTGGTGTGCCGCATAAAACTGCATCACTACACTCAAAATTGACATTAAATCGCATAAGCCTTATTTTCTGCGATAATTTACCCTTCAGTGATATTTCGTCGCATAAGTATAAAACTTACCATTCTATACATAATGCTCTCTTCTTTACAAATATGCTTTCTTTATAGAACTTAAACACTTGTAATTTGGGTTTTATTACTTACGATATAGATTTGATGGAAGATGAGACTTTAAAGTCTCGACCTCGTTTAAACAAAGACGTTATTTATTTATTTCCATTCTGACGTACCGCATATGTTGTGCTATACACCTAAGTGTGCCGTGGAGAAAGAAAGGTTATTAATCAATGCTCTTTCGTACGAGCTGTGGATGAGTATAAGAAACTCTAACCTCTCCTCTAAAGCAAGAGATGGATAGAGAAGGTGTTAGTGGTAGAATCAACGAGAGGATGAGGTGGGAGGGATGATTTCCGTGCGAAGATAAAAATGGACAAAGAAGAAAGGCGTGTGGGAGGAAGTGTATAATGAGGGAAGATGGGTGTGGAAAGGAAGTTTGCGAGAAAGAGGGAGGAAAGAGATGAGCACAGTGCGACCTCTCTGTGGTGAAACCCATGTCCCACTTTAGACGTATCCTTCTTCGAGCGAAGTTATTTTGCAGTAGTGACTCATCAAGGGCCTTTTATCCGCTGCGATTGCATGCTCGTTAGAGATCACTGTTACGTGAAGTCGATCCGAAAGTTACAATTTAAATGATTATTTAAGAAATAATAACAGACAGGCTACTNCTCAGCTTACCAAATAAGCTCCATATCTTCTCCAGGACTCAATGTAGCTAATGGTGGAGGTTCATAGTGGCTTCTGGGCCGAATAATTCTCTGAAATACATACTCGCAACCGTCGGAAACCTGCAACTCGCGAACTACACGTATCTCTTGGGAAATTGCATGCTGCACTGGACTGAAATAAGAAATAAAACGAACAGGGTTTTATTTATATGATATCAATCGCATTCATTCAGGGATGGCTAATGTTTCCATCAGTAAAATCTTATTAAATTGTATTTTATCTTAATAAATTTATATCTTACTTTTTTGGCAACAATTAAATATTTACCAACACCTATTCTTTTTTCTTGTGATGTGCTTCACTTGTGATCACTTTTTGCCTGTGAAAGGTTGGTTTACTTAATGAGGATGAGAGCGATGTAAAAGGTAGAAAATATTGCGATGCATTTTGTCCAAATGGTGGACCGCTAGCGACTATTTGAAAAATTCCTCGCGGCCAATGCTGTCTAAATAGAAAATCTTTCCCAAAGTTTCGTGCAGGTTTCTGTCCTGATTCTCGATAGCTAAAATGAAAAATTGATTGGTTTGATTGGAATCTCAGTAAGAGAAATAATTCTTACCGCAAATATTTTTCTTGTAATAATGATTAAAATTACGATTTTCAATTAATCGCTGGAACGGGAATGAAATTGAAACATGCTGCAACTTTAAGGGTATATAAGTCCCCATCTGACCATTTATATGGCTAATATCATAGGATCAGATACAGGGTCTGACCGGCATAGATACAACATCTGTGACAATCCTGATTGTTTACTTTAGGAAAGTGAAGGTAGACCTTTTAAGCTTATTTTAAACAGTTTATAGAAATACAGTAGGAATGAGAGGAATCGGTCTGGAAAATATAAATGTATGAATTAAATATATAAATAATTATGATTACTATCTAAGAAATATATCCGACTTAATGGCATAATGGGACAATCTCTTTAAATTGTGATTTTTTTAAAACTTCTCCCTTATTTCAAACTTATTACAGCGAAAAATCTAAACAAGGAATATGGCCTCTTTGTGGCAGGATTATATGAATCGATACCGGGGTTGTGATTCTTATTGTTAATCAGGCGTTATTATATATTAATAATGTAATAATAAAATCCACAACCTAACAATGGTTTTCTCTAAGCGCCTGAGCCGCGAAATACTTTTCTAAGTATCGTCAAACTAATTTGTCGAGCTATATTGTGAAGAGTTTCGAACCCTTTAGCTTTATTTTTCACGAATGCGTTAATGATTTTTCATATTATAAATGGTATTGTAGGATTACAGGGTTCGTTTCGTCATTTAAATGAAGAAAAATAAAAAAATGCGACTTTAAACTCTTCGTTGGGAATAGCGGCGCAGCTCTGTAACCTATTACTCTGTAGTAATTTTCTTGCTGCCTTAAGAAAGAAAATATTAGAGTGAACTCTGTATCTAAGCCTTCACCTCAATCAGTTCTTTTTAATAATAATTCACTTTTAAGTGTTAATAGAATTTTTCAAGAATAACTTCAACGGATGGTTGTGTACTGTGTTACATAAGTCACACCTTTATCTGCGGATTCTACGTATTCTGGCATGTGGGACTACCCTGTCAGAAACGCCCGTAGAGATTGTGCCTTGCGGGGCCCAGAAAAATAGACAATTTGGATGCATTCGTTTTAAAATCAGAGCAAGTCCATGCTAGTGGCACGCTTTAGAGAAAACATTAGATTCATACAAGTAATAAAAATCATTATTTTCCACTACGAAGTAGAATTACTCGACCCGCTCTTTCCAAATTTGATTTTATTCGTGAAGTTTGTCTTCCTTGGTTTCCTGATGAACTTAAAAATCGCCGTACCCTAGAAGCGCGGGGCCCGGGTTAGAAGCTCCGCTTACCCGGTCCGAAGTGAGGCACTTAACCCAGATATTTATTGTGAGTGGAAGGATAAGTTATTCTTGTACATGATGCGGCACACCAATGACTTGCGGTATACCATTCTGAGCACCGGTCGTGTAGAAAGGATGGAATCGTAAGACGAGAGAAGGAAGAGTAAGAGAGAATATAAAGATGGGAGGAATCGGAGAAGTGCGACGGAGATGGAAGTGTGGGAGAGGAAGGGCACGTTCTAAAAAACCCTTTCCCCTCTCCAAGTAGCCAACTTCCTCTGTCCCCCCTCTCCATCCGGTGACCTTCCTGCCTACGCAACACACACAGAAAGGGAGACTCCCTCCCACCACCGTCTTCATTCATTCATGCTCAATGCTTCGCCTCTTTCTCGGCTCTTTTTTCATGCGCAACTTGACGATTGTGCCATATATATGCGTCTTAGCTAAGAAGGGTTCCTTCGCAGATATGAGGTTTATTTTCGTTCCGTCCACATTTACGCCAATGATTCATTTGACGTCGTTTATTATTTCCTTCCCAATAATCTTCCAGTTTCACGACGAGAATTAGTTGTTTTAAACTTCCTTAGTTCTACCGTAGCTTGATTACGGGAACATTTTCATTTATCTTTTGGTACAGGATTGTGGAAAATTCATCTCTCATTCCCTTTTGCCTCATTCGAGTTCATGTCTTTGATATTATGAAAGCTAATGAAGTATGTGGGATGCTGAACAATAGAATTAATCTCGGTCACTCTTTATCGAATGCTACCCAAGTGTCATTCATAGGGTCGCTGTGCTACTGGACGTTTTCTATTCATAGCATTCTGACTCGCTGAGGAAAGTAAAAGCAAACTTCATCACTCCTCAGCTTACCAAATAAGCTCCATATCTTCTCCAGGACTCAATGTAGCTAATGGTGGAGGTTCATAGTGGCTTCTGGGCCGAATAATTCTCTGAAATACATACTCGCAACCGTCGGAAACCTGCAACTCGCGAACTACACGTATCTCTTGGGAAATTGCATGCTGCGCTGGACTGAAATAAGAAATAAAACGAACAGGGTTTTATTTATATGATATCAATCGCATTCATTCAGGGATTTTATTGAATATGAATGCAGAAGTAAAATTACTGAAACCAAGCTAAGATTCGCATCTCAAAATTACTATCTAGGAGCTGGAAAAACATACTATCTGATGAATTGCTAGATCATCGGTTACAGTGATAATAACCAATGAAGACAAATTTTTGGAGATAATTTTATGATTTTAATCTCCATTTGTGAGTTGTCGATATCGTTAAATTAATTTTCAAACGTTAATGTCTTACCTTGTATCCCCCCTTGTACCAGATGATATCACAGAGCGATGAAATCGATCGTCGATTAAAGTTAATGTCGAATTTACCGTATATTTTCGTGATATAACAACATTTTATCCATAGAAATTATTTTTGCGCCAGCTTTCATATATTACTGACGCTGCACTCACTTGTCCCTTAACCCCCCAGGTGTGATTTTAAATGGAGGCGTGTGGGGATCGCATTATTTGCGTCCGCTTACACCTATGCCTCCATGTCCGCTTAACCTATGCCGCAGCTTCTACGCCGCACACGCTTCGATTAGATATTGCGAGAATTTTGATGAAATAGACGAACATTTTGTGATATTTGTGGTTGTAAACAAACCGTCCCTCTAACGACTAATTCCATCGTTGAATCCGAGCTCATCAATTTTCATATTTTCCCCGTTGAGAATCAACGGGCACTTCAGCTAGTTATTTATAAATTAATATTTTAAAAACCATAATTATGAATACCATCCCTTTCTCCCGGACTTGATCCGGATTTTTCGTCCTGGGCTTTGAAATTGTTCCATTTTTTCAGCATCGGTGGAACCAAAGATTGTTTCGTGGTTGTGAAGAAACCGTACTCCTGACGACCATGCCAATTGTTTGTTTTTTGTTTGTTGTTTGTTAACCAAGCCAATTTTGTTTTTATAGAAATTTTGAATCAAAATGGTAATTTCAACAACGTATGAATTCTGAATGTCATTCGAGGTTTCAGTACAAGGAATAAAGCTGGGTCAGGAATGAGAAATGCATTAAGGAAAAAAAAAAGGATTCTAGGAGTAATTTAACCGTTTGTAATTTGACAAGCGAACAGAAAAGATTTTATAGACGGTGTTCCCTTTTAAATACTCTGCTATGTGGTGTTAAATTTTGTCTAATTCGATTAGGAATATTCCATTGGAGAAACGGACGCAGAAAACATCTGAGAGGACTGGGACTCGAACCAGAATCTTCCACTTTCCGGGTGGCTGCTTTAGCCAATTGAGCTATCTTGCCAGAACAATTAGACATGCCGTTCGTGAGACTGTGGGCCAGGGCAAGTGGTTCGTCTAAGCGGCATCGTCCGCAGCCACGACCTCAAAGAGGCACCGGCTACTTAAAGTGATGAAAATTCCAGCTTCGAGTCTTGCTCATGTCAGACTTCTTATGTCAGTTTCTCCTTAGGAATATTCCTAGCCGCACATCTTCATTTGCAAAGTTACCTTTCACCATTTCCCTTCGATGAGGAATATTTCCAACGCAGTTTATGATGATTACCATTAGTATGATGATTCTGGAATGACAAAAGAAAAATAGTGGTAAATTGAACGTGGACAGTTATTAAACATTTCTAAAATCACTAGTACTTTTCTTGGCAAGTATAATTCTGCATACGCCATCATTAAATTTAATTTTTTCACGCTTAATGAATATATTTTAATTTTCCTCTATACATAAAACGAAAGCAATAAATTCCAAGTTTAAATCCATATTTTGCGAGCACTTCAGAGCAGGTTAGGTTTGGAAAGAGATTGTGTATATATTTACATATATATTCTGCAGTCTGCCAGGTGGTCTATAATGGTGGGTGTCCTTATCCGTAATCGCATGTCCTTGGGAGGGAAAAGTCAACATTCTTTCACATCAAGACTAGACTTGGAACTAGGAAATCAATCTCTCCATAAACAAGCTTCCATTGAAAACAAAAAAATCCAGGAAAAAACTTCATCGGGATTGAACTGAGTGCTGAGAATCTCTCTTGATATTTCCAGGAGGGACTAAATCTCTTGGGGAGATTATTTTGCATGAGCTCACTCCTATAAAATATTTGCGCCAACTCTGTTTCTGTGTGCATCCATTCTATTAAATTAACCAATTAATTCTTAAAAACCATTAGTTAATTTTAGGCAAACAATTTTAGGCAAATATTCAATTAGATGCTTCATTAGATTTGCAAACTTCGCATTAACTCTATCGTCCTACGGAAGGACATCTCACTCCATTAGAAAATACACTAGACGCAAATTTTACTAGAACGCTTACAAAATTGTTATAAAGAGCTATAGGAATGTTAGTGACATACTAAACAACATAAAAAACTCTCCCTGAAGTAGAAACAATCAAGGTTCTATTTTTTTTGGAATAAAAATACATAAAATACAAGAAGGAAACATAAAAAGTGAGGCATACTTTTGTCTATGTCTATGTAAGTGCCCTGCAGAAAAATAAATTCTTAAATCGATTCGTTCTAGCACCTGTTTCCCTGATCTTCCTCGCAGAATCAGAACGGCCCATGTAACAAGGAGCATACATTATACCGACTTTTCAAATTATATAACGCCATGAGCAATAGATAAAAATTGTTGGTAATAGGGACAGGATTTTAAAACTATTACATCAATGCAACAAATAGGTGAGAAATACAGCTGCAGAAACTTATAAAAAATTGTTATCAATACTAATTAATCAGTTCTGCTTCATTTTGCAAAATTGAGAAGCAATATTTCTTAAAATCAAAGGTTGAGGACTTTATCTTCGTATAATGGGCATTATGACTAGCAGTCATAATGAAGTTAAGAGAGTATCTATGACACAATAAAACATACCTTTGTGAAGTATAAATCCGATCTTGTAACTGATTCTAAATCTTATAAATCCAACCTGTTCTTCAAACATAATGGAGTGAAACCTCTTTCTACTATCTGAGATAGAGAGCCAGAAGAAAGAATTTCCATACAATTTAGATGATAAATGGTTTAATTATAATTAAAAAATCTGCTGATATATTAAACAAGCTTTATGTATGTGATAGGAAAAATTTCGAAATTTTGCGTAGTCTAAGGGTTAATATCATTGTTACTCAGGTTTCATTTTTTACGTTCTTTGGAAATAAAATAGAAACGATTCTTCTCCTTTGATTTACAATTTCGCTGTCGGACTTTTTAAACATCGCTTATAAACATTAATATTAACTCGCAAAGTGCGACCCAATGGTTTCAAAACGCGGCCTCCAATGAAATACATTCCTCGATACTGTAGTTCACACTCGTGTCGTTTCTGCAACTCCGCAGCATCCTTCTTAAAATACGCGCATTAGGATTAAGCTGTGTTCTTCAATTAACTTAGCTATAATTTTTTTTTGGGTTCTGAAAATGACATGACGCTATCGATAGGAGGACAATGATTGATATCCTCACAGTTCACGAAGTTGGAAAGCACCACAAATATCAGCTTCATCCCTCGCTGTAGCTAGGGTAAGAAAGTGAACGGCAAGAATCAGCGAAGGAGAAGTCCTGTCCGTTGGCATCTGAGGTGAGCGGGCGGTGATGTGCACTGTTGAGCCCCATTCAACCGTTTCAGCGGTGCTCACGTGTGACGGAAGCAAATATCGTCTTCCTCCATTTCGGATCAGAGGATTCAAGAACACTGTATAATTCGTTCACGGTTGCTCGAAAACTATAAAGACTAAATAACATCCCATCACATGCCGAGGTGCATTGGCAACACCCATTCGGAGTCTTCGGATTCACACAGGGCTCGAACCGGACACGAGCCGAAAACCGAAATAAAAAAAATACCATTATGTTTTCCGGAGTGAAACCCGAACCGAAAAAAATGAAATTCTCGAACCCGAATCGAAACTTAAAACAGTTATTTATTCCGTTATAATTTTCGGTTCTGAGCCATTCGTATTTCCCATAAGTATGGTTGGAGGAAAGTTTACTACATATGTGCTACTACAACTCGCATTACACTTAATTTTATCATAAAATTTAGTGTAATATTATGTAAATGAACAATAAGTAAAAGCTAGAAATAAGAAAACAAATTTTCGGAAGAGTATTATATTACAATGGTCGAAGCGAAAAAATAACCGGTTGGAACCGGTACGGCGTTGACAGGAGGAGCGAAACCGAAACTGAACCGAAAATTGCTTTTTCCGTTGAACCGGAGCGAAAACTGGAACGATAAAGAAACGGTTCGATCCCCTGGATTTACATTCCCTTCCTCCGTGCAATTTTTATGTTCTCACAGATTATGCGAACGTTTTGAACATCGTAATATTCATATCGTTTCTCTGTGGAATTTTAATTCTCCACAGAGTAGCGATTACCAAATCATTCAATCTGTCGGTGCTAAATGACAGTTATAGAAAAAAGTAGTTCAGGTGTTAATCATACCTGTTAGTCGAAACCCTCGCTATTCGCAATGCTGTTTAATATAGGTTTTTTAAAAATCTCAGAATACTCGTAAACACCACGGAAAAACATTCCAAGTTATCACTTCCTTCCATTAGTTGGGAAGAAAGGACAGTAGATTTTCATTTACCTTCTAATTTTTTTATGCGCGCGTATTACGCAAACGTCCATAATTCACTCTTTAAACAAATCTTAACTTAAAAAATACTAAAACCAGAAGATTGGGAGTGAAAAATTGCAAGAGAAAGCAATTATGAAAGAAAAAGAGCCATCTAGCAAGCAAAACATCATAACTGCAGCAATGGAAGGAAAGGAGAATAGCGAGAAAGTTAACTATATCTAGGAATGATTCTAAAAGATGATGAATTAAAATTTGAGGGAAACTTCGAGTGTGCCCCAAAATAATTGTTCCCCGAGTCCGAAAAACGGCGAAAATATCCTAGTTAGGGGATAATTCCTTCATCATTATCGTTTGTCAGCCGAGGTATCACTGTAATCTGTTATTGTTCCTATTCGTGTACAAATATTCCTTCATGAATGGATCGCTAAAGGTAAATGCTTTTCGAAATTGGAACTTTAATCATGTCATCTTCTGACGTCGACTTATTCCCTAAGGCCGAAATGGTCACAATCAGTAAGATTTAATCCTCACGGCAAAATGAAACCTATGGCGTCAATTGTTTTATTTACACGGTATAACCTATCCTAAAGAGAAACTTGGATCAATTGGTCTCATTACTCTTATTTATCTTATTTCAGCTATGAAAATTTTAAAAGTGACAACTAAATATTAATACCTCGGCACAACATCCTCCGCTTTCAGTTAAGACGCGAGCGATTTCTATCGTTGAGCTGTTTATGTATCCGAAGAATTTTTCTTGGATCATCTTGTTTCTCTGTGTTGTACGCCTACGCAACAATGCTTGAATGCCTCCCTACATTCATCCATTAAGAACGTCCGCAACAGCTGACCGTGTTTCTTCCATGACCCATTGCGTATCTTCTTTCTGGCTGTAATCCCGATTTTTTTCTTCGACTCAAGCATAGAGCGACTAAGAATGCCTACTGAGCAATGATAGTCGCTTGAGTGAGGTTCGTCATTTCCCGAAGCCGTTCCGGCTTCGGATATTCTTCGTAATATTTTACATATTTGAACTATATTTAGGTCCGTAATTAGATTTTCAACCACCCTGAAGAGGAAGGTTACAATTTCTCTACGCACTCCCTTCTATTTTACTCATTGACTGCCTGTAAAGTATTCAGTCCGAAGGCCGGTTGGGACTTCATTCCCTACACCATTAAGGGTTAAATGGAAGATGGGACTCTTTAGTCCCAATTTCGCCCAATAAAGACGTTTATTATTATTATTATTACCATCAGCTACGAAGAGCTAGGAGGGGGAAATGAGGCTTACTTGGTAAGATGAGGAGTGAGGTAGTTTGCCGTTGCTTTCCTCACTGAGCCAGAATGCTACAAGCAGAACAAGTCCACCTTAATGAACAATGACTCTACGGGTAGTACTTTTCTTAACATTGCATTAGGAGAATCCTTAATTGATGCTATTATTCAGCATGTTGTACCTCAGTAGTTTTCATATCATCACAGCCATGAACAAGACTGAAAAAATAAATAAAAGATAATTTTCTCTATCCCGTACCAAAATACAAATGATAAATATTTTATTCATCATACTCATTGACTACAGTACTGCTACTGACCAGTGAATGCAGTTAATGAATTCAATCTTCTCTGGCTGGACATCGTGGAAAGACATTCTGCAGCCATCATCTGGTCTCCTGATGATGGCTTGATGCCGAAACCGGTCGCGTAATAAATAGTCTTGTGGATATCACAAAGTTATTCTTATTCCTGCAATGCAGTTTATTGTAATGAGTGCGGTTGTTTCTTATAATGATGGGCTGTCATACTTGCTACACAGTGGCAGATTTTTGTCAAAACAATTATTTAATACCTAATATAAAATACCTAAGATTCTTCTAAGATTATTCATTGCATGGTGAGCGTCTGTATTTTATATTTTACTTTTATAGGGAAGATATTTCCACTGCTATATCTATGTAAATACCGTGCAAGCCGCCCTTCGGCGGGTGGCAGGGGGTGTAAACACCTACTTAGTGTTCAAGTTACCTCTTTAGCTTACTGTTGTCGCGTATCGTTCGCGGAAAGAATGAGTCCCTGAAATGATTTTTTTCTTGAATCTATTTCTCTTGTTTTACGCTCATTGTCGCCGAAGTAGCAAGGTGGTCGCATTATACCAATTAAGTCTTCCGAAAATGACTATATACCACTATACCTTCTATGAATTTAGCAAGCAATGGAAGCGTAGCTTCTAACCTCATTTGTAATCTAATATTTCAAGTGTTTACGAAAATACACTTTGCAAGTTAGACAACTTTCGCTCATTTTATTGATTTAAAGTCAATAGCAGCTGCATTAACATTTTATTTTTAACATTTTCGGGAATTCATCTTATCCGATCTATCGTGCACAAATTAATTTAATGCACTTTTCCCTGTTTTCAGCTTTCACCAGTAAAATAAATTTCATCTTTGTCATTAGAATTGGATCTGAACCCTGAAATTCCCATCACACCAATGACTTCTCTTTCGCGATTTTATCTTCCGCAAAATTTTCGAGAACTTTAACGAGGACCAACGCAAGACGAGGTCTACCTGTAGTCACGCAAAGGTAGGAAGGTTTTCAGTTAAAATTTAATGGGGATTAGAAACATTAGCAAATCTGCCGAATTTCAACTTTCTTCGCTGTAATAATTCAAAAGATCTCCAATATCCACTGAAATTAACTTTGAAGAAAACAAAAAAATGAAGGAAAAAAGGTAAATTTGATGTTAGAGATTAAATTTTACATTTTAATTTGCGTTATTATTTGTGAAAATAATGTACAGGGAGCTAGATAATCCCGATCACTTTAAACATATCCTGAGTGTTGTCGTTGAACCAATAAAATAACATTAATGCTTCATAAGGATCTGATAATTTTGTATGAAAGGTTAATCGAATTATCTAAAAATAGAAATTACCAAATATTTACGGTTAATATTTCTTCAACATCTTTGGCATTTCCCTCATAATAGAGGTTTCTAAAAGAACCAATGGTATATTGAACATCTAAAATTTCGAAATTGCAGCAGTTTTTTTTTTAATTAAGACATTTTCAGAATTATGAGTTCCCGGCGAGACTTCTCACCATACTTAATTTATTCCGCCTAGTGCTATCAGATTCCGCCAGATCTGACGGAGAAGCCAAACTGTCAGAATTGCGTGTAGAGACGAGGTTATAGAGAACGAATGGGGGTTATTGAGAAATTTTTCTTGAAAAATAAGAAAATCCTAGTAAGACTTTTAGGACACGAAGTTTGACTGCTTGTTTATCCCATTCGAAAATCAAGAAATCGTGCAATGCTTCTTGGCTGTGTGTATTGCTTTCTTAGGAAAAGAAGAGAAGGGAGTCTCCTTTTGATATTTTGGTACTCTCTATTTTATCTCTCACAGTGTTCTTTATAGATTTTGTTGGGCTCGACTCTGCTACACTCCACAATGTTAAAACGGTTTAATTTCGAATGAATTCTTGTTAAATGACATTCGTTCAGCGAATTCTTCGTTAACCGTTGTTAGATTACACATACTCCCCCAAATCATAAAAATAATCACGTTCTTTTACTAGTGAGCATATCCGGAGATTGGCGAAATTATTATTCCATCCTCGATGATTTTGCAAGGATAAGCATTTTGTTTAGGGCATGGCTAGAACCCCAGTCAAAAACTGATAGTTTGTACTTTATTTCTATTAGATTTTTCGCAGAATTGTGACATTTTAAATATCAACCGGATCTAATGTTACTATTACTTATACAAATACAATAATGTACTAATGTTATTATTAGTAAGATAGTACTAATGTTACTTATGTTTATTAATTAAAGCCAGAGTTACTATATTCAAGACAAGAAACCGGGACTTCCTTCCACACATCACATTTGAGGCGGGTAAAACCGTGACGTAACCGGGATGTTGCTTTAAAAATCTTCGTGTGAGTGGATTCACTACTTTTTCAAAATTTTTATTTAAACGATTTCTCTAATTGAATTCTCATTATCTTGTATCAACTCTTTCTTGGAGTTATTCCTTCCAACCGGAACGATTAAAAAATTTATGGAGACTATATAATAAAACTGGGACAGTCCCGGTCAAAACGGGATGAGTAGGACAACGGGACGACGGGAGGCTACTGATAAATATATATGTGCATGAGGTATTACCCTAAATCGCTCCCTCCCATTTGGCAAGTTTGTAGGTTCTTTTCTGAGCAGGAATGTTTAGCATACAAACAAAACGTTTCGTTACTTAAGAGTATGCGAAAAGGCGGGCGCATTCGCCCAACCGTTAGTTGGTAACATCCGTACTCGTCCGCAAGACCATAAAATAACGAAGTTAACAGTAAGGAAAAGCTTCACGAGTCGAAAAATTCGTTTGCAGAATTATTCATTAGCGGAGGTACCACTGTGCTTGAAAAAACAATGGGCATTCGATAGCGTTTGTCGATTGTTGACACTCAATGATATAGTGAACGAAAGAGCTACCATTGCAAAATTTCACTGTCGAAAGTTACGATTAAATTATCGAGGGTTTTTTATGAGAAATTGGTGATTCGCTGATGTCACCCGAAAGTTATCATTCCCCCGTCAGCATCCCTCTCGCGGTTAATAAAAACCGTTTTGTTTTAATGTGCATCCGAAGTTATCTGAAGATTAAAAGTTTATCTGGAGTCATCATAGAACGAGTCTTACAGTAATCGGAGGTCTGCTTTCGCTAGCGTGTTTTTTGCAGGAGCAAAACTTCCCTTCTGTCTGTCAATCGTCTTCTTTTCTTCCCTCTCCTATCTCTCTTCCTGCTGCGCTAGACTATTTGCGGATTAGCGTGCATGACCATGGACGAGGAATCGCCTGGACCTTATCTCGCCGTCGGAGACTAACTGCCTCTGTTGCTACTTCTATTCAGAGAAGTCTTCTTCCCTCCCTCCCTTCCGCCTATTCTTCTCTCACTGCCGGCGCAGTTCGGTCTCAATGCCCAAGCGGATCGTAATCGTTCGTCTAGCTTTGCATCGTTAACTTCTCCTACTCCGTTGCGCTGCCAAATTGCGATTTTGTTCATCCACTACACATCAACGACCCATCTAAAGATATTTCGATTGGAGAAGTTTCCTCTTTCCTCAGATTTATCAATCACTGCATTACGATGCTCCTCAATATCTGTTTTGTTATAATGAACAAAAAACTACTATGTTTAATAAGTAAATGTAATGTCCAGTGTGCTAATAAGAGAGGAATAAGATAGACACTTTTGCAGCTTACTACGCATGTTTATTTCGAGAAATGAGGAAAGGAGGGGCAAAGTACCGCTCTCCTCATCTTGCCTATTTAGTAAGCCACATTTCTCTTTCCTCTTGGTAGTTGATGGAAGAGGGGATGAGGTTCCAACGGGCCTTCAGGCTGAGTACTTTATAGACAGGCATCGGGACCTAGAGATGACGATCAGCATCAAATTGATATGTGATGATTATGCTAAGCGTGGAAACACCGGTCGTCGGATTACAAATACGTGATGCAGTGTTAAGATTTTTATTTTATTCCTCCCTCTTCATTGAGTAGTTCCATAGACACCAATTTATCTTTTAAAATATCGCTAAATGCAACCAGAAAAGTAGTTAAGAAGTCGCTAACTCAGAAAAAAATGTCTCTAACAGTAGTTAAAAGTTATAATAGCTTAAATTCGCTGCTATAACTTATGTATCCGGTTCATAAATTACACAAATTAAATGTATTATATGAGTATTGAGTCTTTTATCAATTGAATTCAGTATTGATTTAATTTTAAATGAAGTCTACTTGTTATGTTAAGAGTATATAGGGGGTCGGCGTAATAGAAAATGCTTCATATAGTGCGAGAAGTCGCTAAAACAGAACAAATGTCACGAAAGGAAGAAAAATGTCGCTAAATTGGCAAACACTGTGGTACTTTGTACCACAGAGTTGGACATGAATTAGTGAATTCTGTAGTCTAGTATATCATTGTATTTCCACATAGATTTTAGTTATATTCCAATAAAAAAATTGTAAGTAATAGTTCATGCAATGTACATAGGTCGTGATTTTATATTCTTCCCTTCCTCTTTTTCTCATATTTTCCATATTTAGGTTGTATTTTTCATTATTTATTTCGTTCCTTGTCAGCCGATTCGAATTGGATTTAATTTTTACGTATTTGCCGTTTTTGTAAAAAAATAGTTCCTCTCATAACATACATTGAAATACACACTCAGGCTAAATGACTATATTGCGCACAAAATATTGAATTGTTAGGAATATTTTCTATAGGAATATCTATCAATTGTAATAAGAATATTAGTAATAATAATAGAAATATTTTACTTCATTTACGTGAAATACCATGCAGTGTTCCTTCCCTCAATATTCATTGAGGCTATCCTTTGGACGATCCGCTCACCTAAAACCTAATTATAAAAACGCCCTTGCCAGTGGTACAGAGTTGCTTCAATAAATAAGATCAAATTCTGTGGAATATTAAAACAGTAGAAGAGGTTAGGAGGAAGAAAGGATCGATGGAGTTTAACCTCTTCAAATAAAGAATCTAATACCCGTGAATTTGAATTTCACGGATACTTGTAATTAAGGGTTTGATTGCGATAGTGGATGTCCAACTACCATTTAATCGTGTGATTTTTCTTGTTGGCTATCAAATCTGTCCGATAAGAAAAATCGTAAGATAAATCGTTAGGCGTAAACGGGTCATAAGTCTAAAATTCGCCCTAATTAAGACGATATTTTATCATAAAATCAAATTCAACGGGAGAGTTTTTGTTTACCATTGGATAAATTTACTTACACTCCATTTTAAAATACATTTAACATAAGAGGTGTCGGTCAGAGGTCTACAAATGGGGTGTAAATCGTACAAGAGGATTCCGTTAAAATAACTTTACCGATATTCTTAGGGTGATTAGGTATATTAGGGTGATTATTTATTTGCTGGTGATACCTATGTGTTAGATGTAAGAAGAGACTAATAATTCTCAATTTCGCCCTTTAATGAAGACGTGTTGTTATTATTATTATGTCTTGTGTTCAAAAACGAGAAATCTGACGTATTTAGTATCAGCCTACGTTATTAACCATCAAGGGTTCCCGATAGCCAAGTGGGCAACGCGTTCGACTTCAGTGAAAGCGGTCCCGGGTTCGATTCCCGGTGGGGGCCTACGTGCGAAATGACCTAAGCTGTCGAAGCACTTTTAACAATACTACTATTAACCATCAAACCATTTACAATAAGCTGAGGTGGCTGATTCCTGAAGATGATTCCTTTGGAATTGAAGTACGTATAGCGCGTAAGTTTCCTTTTCATGGTTTTTGGAGTTTACGTTCAACTAATCAAACCATTTATATTGTTTTACATTAGCGTACAGAACAATCCTGCCGTTGTTAAGCTCTTTCTATCGCAAAAATCATTTACACAGACGCATGAATGCGCGGAGTAATCCAGAAGGAATACTAGCGGACGGCATATCTCAGCTCGTTCTCTAACCCCGAGTTTCGTAATTCGCGTGGCATAACTTCCTTCACGCCATATCATCGTAATTAATACGTGACCTCTTGCGTTCGCAGTGCGAATTATGTAAGAGACTTATTTGCGTGGCTCTCGGTTGTGCCCATTCAGATATTTGTTGTTTTGCCACCTCTGATTGAACGCTTACAAACTACCCTCTCTTTATCATTATCACCGCCGCTGTGAGTAATATAATGTTGGTAAACGTGTAGCTGGTATCAATAAAAGTTATTTATACACCGAGGCTGGGATGATTATTTTCAGTGGGGATTAAAACTTGTTTATGTGTCTCAAGGCGCTCTATCTTGGTCTCCCGCCTTCGACTCCCTTCCCCTACAGCCACACCCATCCACCCACAACTTCCGCTCTCTCCTCTTAGCCACCTATCTCCCCTTCCGTCTTCATTTCTGCCTTGCTTTCTTTACGTCTTCCTGCGCATTCCTTTTCATAACGTTTTCCTCTTCTCCTGATCGAGGCTCATGCCCTCCATTTCAGCGTGTTTGATAAGCTTTCATGCTGAGGCTGACTCGAAAGGTTCTATTTAAAGTTCTAATGGGCGCATTTTATGGAAATAAGTGACGCTTTTTATCCAGAAAAAATTTAAAATAAATTTGCTACTGCATTTATATAGGTACACAGAAACAAACAATTACAAACAAAAATAACCTACCGATTAACACTAGAGAGCGCATTTATTATAATTTATCACTGTAGCATTATTATAGTTTATAGCGCATTATTGTGGTTTTTAATGTGCATATCAAGTCAAATTTGAGTAATTAACACATGAACTATGGAAGGTTGGACCAGATCTAAGCTATTAACATTTGTGAGGCCCGTGGCCTTGATAAATCGGCGAAAATATAATTTGATAAAAGGTAAAAATTAGGATAGGGCTATTAGTCCGGCGGCATTTACGGTGGGTGACACATGATCAGTGCATCAACTCCCACGCCGCCATATTTGGTTTTTCGGGACCGGACCCGCTACCTCTCAATACAGATAGCTACCCATGTTGACGTTGGGCCCCCAACGGGAATTGAACCCGAGACCGCCTTCACCGTAGGCTAACGTGCTGCCCACATGGCTGTCCGGGGGTCAAATATAATTTGTTACCGTCTATTGATTTAAATAGTATTCTCATTCCGTTCGAACTAGCATCAGATGACAGGGTCACTGTCATTAAAGACTTCCATACATCAGTACATTTCCTAATTATACACTACATAATACTTCACTTGCTAATATAGTGGTTAATTGTGGTGTGGTTAAGGTTATAAAATATGTTTTTCTGTTAAGCAACATCACGAAGTCAGGCCTCATCCAGGGTCATTTTTAAGATTCGTTAATCAATGAATGAATATGACGGGAGTACTGATGTGCCCTGCAATTTGGGAAGGGCTTTGAGATGTTCTGGCTCCAATCGTTTGTTCATAAGGGGCCCTCATATTATTTTCTGCAGGTAGGAACCCAGGTTTACTGCCCCTGAATCATTGGTATTGATAATGTAATGTCAAAACTTTTAATATGCCAAAATATTCTGTTCGAAGCAATTAATTACAATCAAATCCTTCTCGAAATGTTAACAATTATTAGCTCTTGCGTTAATCTAAACTGTCTGAAGACTACTATCAAAAGCGACAGTTAGAGTTCGTCCTAAAATTTGACGTAATGAAAATCAACCAATCATTATCTCATCAAAAGCCTCATTACGTGGCGAAGACTGAAATTGTAGTAGTAGTATTGTCAAAAGTGTTTCGACAGCTTAGGTCATTTCGCACGTAGACTCCCACCGGGAATCAAACCCTGACCGCTTTCACCGAAGTCGAACGCGTGGCCCACTTGGCTATCCGTGAGCCCAGACGAACTTTTAAATACGTATGCAGATTTCGTGTTTTGATTTTTCATATGTTAACTCGGTAGGTATACGATTTAGAATTCAGGGCTGAGAAATCGGAGTCTGAATCGATTTTGTATGGAGTCATTGTCGGATAATATTTAGCGACTCCGACTCCCTTAGATTTGAGGGCGCCAATGAAAGAGGATCTAATTGATGCTATTCTTTTTCTAAGACAAACTTTCAATATGTTTAATGATGTTATCCGTGTAGGTTGTTTTATTCGGATTGTTTGCTTAGACAAAACCTTTTTGTAAATTCAATTTTTGGGGCGTAGGGTCGGAGTTGTAGTCGAAAACTAAGCGACGCGCCTCAACAGCCACGTACAGTTCATAGTTAATTCCACGTCGGATTTTCCCTCGATTTAAAGTGTCAATCTCTTGCTTTGTTACCTTTTTATCAAAGTTAGTACCAAGAGAATTTTATTCCATGTTTTAATAAAAATACTTGATAATGGAAGGCGGCATCATAAGGAATCCAGCGCTGTGCTTGGCTGATCGCCATTTCCTCCAAATCTTCTAACGACTTTCTTGGATAGATGTGAAAATAATGCTGGATTGGATGAACCTGAAAACGGAAACTTTTTGCAGCCATTTCCTCCACCCATTGTTTCTACATTAATCTATCCCTCGTTATCTTCCTCTATTTCCCTTTGTCTTTTTATTTTCCGTTTAACGATTTTATCGTTACGTCTCTCTCCTTTCCTGCATTTATCTCACTTCCTTATCTCCTTCATTGAAGCAGATTTATGGAAGTTGGAATAGCTGGTCTTTCTTTTATATTCGTGTTTGCGAGAAGTAAGCAATGTAATGCTCTCTTTTATCTACCTTCCTGTTGCGTAACCGTCAATATTCTCGTAAATTTAGATATAAGAGATGAATGGGATTTTTATGGTTTATTGAAATTAGTTCTGTTTGCCATGAAAAATCACTTCATTGCCTATTGAGATACAGCCAAGAATGAATGAGAGTTACTCAACCGTAATAATATGTGTCATGCGATGTTCAGGCCGGAGGCCAATTTGAAACTCAAACCTCTCCTTTTCATTCTTTAACTACCAAAGGAGAGGGAGAGAAAATTACTAGGAAAGATAAGGAGTAAGTTTTCTATTGCTTTCTATCCTGAGTTGGAATACTATGAGTGAAAATTTTCCTCATAAGAGACATTTAATGGCCTTTTAAATAAGAAAGTTTATGGTCATCGCTTTCCTATTCCCTTTTACTATCCATTCAACTAGGAGTGACCAAAATGTGTTCATTCAGCATCATTCGTACCTCAGTAACTTTCTTATTATCACAGCCATGCAAGAGACTGATAGAAAATCAAATTAAAGATACATGTTTCTCTGTCGACGAACGACGAAAAGACGAACTTAAAATGTTCCATTTATCAAAATATGGTGGCATAAATAATGACAATTTAAGATACGGGAAATAATAACACGTGGAAGAACAGAACCATTTTCATATGCGTAAGAACAAAACTATTTATCCTTCTTTTCACAAAATAATGCTTGAATCAGACGATTTTAAAATTAATAACTATTAGATATTTTATATTGATGTATTTATGTGCGCTTTTATTGATGCGTATAGCAGCAAGATTAGACACCTCATACGTTCTCTATCCTAACCAATGCATTTTTGTTTCATCTTTTCGAGAATACTATCAAATAGTTCTGAAACCCAATGGCAAATCTTTTAAGGAAGTACTGATTTTGCGAAAGTCGTTGGTCGAAATGATCTCAAATTGATAATGACATTTCGAAATTGCTCAACCTTGCGTATCTTCCATTCATTTGAGCCACAAATACCCTGAAGCGAGAAATGTGATTATACACACGTACGAGGCGCTTATCGCAAGAATAAAAGCTTAGATATTCTGAAGGAAAATATAATGTCGATAAAGCGTTTTTTTATGGCGTATGTTTTTAGCGAGGCACATTATTGAGATATTAAGTAGCCACAAACAGATAAAAGGGAATCATTCCATTCTCGGCAAAAGTTATTTAATTCACAATAAAATGTTTTCGGTTTTGAGTCGATGTCGTTTTGCCTTCTGTGAGATTCGAGCGAAAAGGAAGGAGGAGCTATTCAATGCAAATGTGGGGTAATTTACGAGATACGAATTTGAAAACAGCCGTATAAATCACTTTAACACAGCATTTGCTAATAAACACCTCCAAAGTGAATCTTAGAACAAGGTTAGGGGCCATGCTCGTAGCTTATCTTTATGACCCTGAACGCTGAGATCATCCCAAGACTTCTTTAGATAGACAGAGGCTGCGTGCTGGTAATCACGGAAGGAAACCGACGGAGAGAATCGATCGTTAACGAAGACAAAGCAGCGGCAGCGGTAATTAGTCTATCGAAAAATTTAATGGCTTTAACCTATAGACTATTATTGAGGATGAGGAATGATAATTGAGAATAAAAGATAAGTTGGAATCGCGTCGAAATATCAAGTACGAGGACCGTGTTTAGAGTGAGAATGTCAAGGAGGCGCAACTTCCGCTATGGCGAAGATGTCTTTTAATTTTTATTTTATTTTCTCAGAATGTGAGCGTATACGTTTGCCATTCATTTACGACATGATGGACTAACAGTTCTGCAAATTATTGCCAACCATAGTTCGTGTTTACATGGGCGATCTCTGTGTTTACGATTCCATTTATCGAGCTCTCCAGTTAGATATTGGGATTACCCTTCAATTTCATGTCTGACTCACATTCCAAAATGATTTCGAATATTTTCGTGTATTTTTTTAATCGGCATACTTTATGATTTTGATTATTTTCGATTTTGAATGTTTTTGACTTTGAATTGTTTTTATTTGAATATTTTAGAAACAATTCGTAACCATCACACTAATATTTTATTGGAGCAAAAAATGTATTGCGATATCGTGGTTTTGCTCTAAAATCGGGCTTTCCAAAGGTAATAGTGGCCGGACACGGAAATTTCATCAACCACGGGTACGAACCACAACCCCTGAAATTAGACAACCCTTCTTTCTAGTATGTATTTGTATCTCTAGAAGTTTATTCTAATTTAACTTTTAAGCCGATTTTTTTACGAGCAAAATATTTATACTGTAGAAGATAACTTTTTTCGTGATTATCCTCGTTTGCCGAAAAGTTGCCATTTACCAGCCGCGGTGGCAGAGTGGTTGGCATGCTCTCCAACTTCAAGGTCCCGGCTTCGAGTTTCGGCTTATCGGATTTTTCTGTTTAGGGAAAGGTCGTGGGCGCATCTCTATTGTTAATTTTTACGCCTCTCCTATATTTGACCAACAAATGGATGTTTGTGAATGCACCGAAAAATAAATAAATAAATCGAAGGAAGGAAACATTCGTTAGCAGGTCATTCTTTAGAACCACCATATACCACCACCGTTAATACTTTATCAAAACCTAAGGGTCCTCAATGATCGGGGGTGAATTATATTTTAACAAATTGAAGCTCACACTTAAAGTCAAAGACCAGCTACGACTAACAGAATACACAACTGCGAAGGGAAGGAACCGTTTTTTCGTAATTAAATCTAGATAAGGCTCGCATTCATAAAAAAACGCTCTTCAAGCATTCTCAGTTTACATTTCCATGAATAATTCACGCGAGATGCAAACGATATAAATTCTACCATGGTTCTTTCATTTAAAAAGCAGGGGACTAAAAATTCGCGAAATTCTCCCGTTAAGTTACGGGCACTTTCGCGAGCGTCGCGTATAATCGTCACCTTCATCAGCAATCTTTCTGTGGATGGTTTCGTGACTCTATGTTGGCCACCTTGAATCATCACTAACGGCCAGGAAAAGCAATGTGACAGTACCAACCTTATCACTGTGTACATTATAAGAATGTACGTTCACTCACATAGTTCACAGGCGTATGCATCTAATCACGAGCGTAAAAGTTCGCAGCAAGTTAAAGACTTCGTTACGCCTCCCGTAGCTAATTTTAGAGATAACATGCGTGTTATCAGAGTAGAAAGTTGCGTAATGTAGCTGTGGAAAGTTTTTAAGCATCTTTTTAATTATGTCTTTTTCTCGGTCGTGATCTTAGCGCAAACTGTTTATGCTAAACATATTATTGCGAAATAATAGACATATCTAATCCGAGCTTATGAAACTGAGTGCAAAATAATATTTTTCTTAAGCTATTATAGGTATTGCCGAAATACTCCGTGTAAGTGTGACTTTAATGGGGAGTGTTTCATTAACGAGAGGAAGGTTTCTTGTGGATCTCATTTCACCAATCGAATTGATGTATCGACGCTTTAAATTCACACGGAAATTTTGCATTTATTCATAGTAATAGTTAGATGAAGATCCCATATATAATGTGATGAAAGACAGTGAAATAATTTATACAGTGTTGCACAACTTTAGTAATGAATAACAACCTGTATGCTCAGCTCAGCAATGAATTAAGTTTATTTATAATCATAACAATTGTAATATCAATTACTTATGGCAGAACTTTTGGTTTATGGTAGAACTCCATTATTGAAGAAAGGAAAACAAAATTTTACTCGTACCACATTGTTTTACTCCACGACCATGATTTCCACGCTTCACGTCACTTGAATATTACATTTAAAGAATTATTAAGATAATTTTCGTGACATTTGACTGATGCAAGCATAAACTTACATACAAACGTTTAAAATAAACACAAATTTATGTAGATCAATCACGGAAATTGTCGTTTTCCTCGGAACAGAGGATTGAGTGTATTTATCTACGAGAAGTTATACTTCTACTTTGAGGATTCGTTTCAACTTAGCAGGTGGCAAATACAATTTTTAAGAATCAATGGTGGATTGATAAACGTAACGATTGAGGCTGAGATAACAGGGATATGCCGAAAGGGAAGAAAGAGACGAACTATGTATAGCAAAGAAATGGAACAACGAAAGCACGAACTTTTACAAACTGCAATATTTATAGCAAGACGACCATGGTTTCGTCTCATTGAGTGATTATGACCTAATGATGACTCTATAAGTCTAAAGCATGGCCGTCGTGCAATAAATATTGTGATTTGTAAAAGTTTTCATATTTTCCTTGTTCCTTCTTTGAGTCCCACCACGATCCAAGCAGCTGATTCTAACATCGTAAAGAAAACAGGTTAGATATTAAAGAAATAAAGAAAATTAACTTACGTTGAAATTGTAGAGTAATGGACATACCGACACGAACGAGCAGATGTTCTGTCATCACGACTTACAATTGAGTGAGTAAATTATTCCTCATTATCGTGAGTAATGTAATCATCATTCTTTTTAAGAATGATGATTAAGCATTAAGCAGTTATTCTTCTCTCCCGAAGATGGCAACATAGTTGTCGAAATACGTATCGAGAACAATACTTGTTTACAAGCACGACCACGGAGTAACCCAACCCCCGCTGGTGGGAACTCTCCAACGGTTAGTTTTGCAAGCAAACAACGGCTATTTGGAGCTTTTATCTTACTCAGATATCATTCTTTTGTTCACACATTTTGGATAATATCCGCTATTTATAATCTGTAGATAGGGCCATGACTTTGTAGTAGGACGCCATCGGGAGACACAAGAGGAATGACTTCTAAAGAGAATTTTGATGATACGAAGTGGTTCTTGGAACCATGCATTCGATGGATGTGTTAAGACGTAGATGATCTTATTTTCACTCTGTATAGTATTTAGTATATTTGCCGACTTTAGCGTGACACCTTCTAGCAACAAAAAGGGATTGAGTAGGGGATTGAATCAGGTTCACTAGGTAGGAATAAGGTAGATAGTCTTTGCTTTCTTTACTGAGCTAGGATGGAGTGGATGGTAAACGTTCACATACATGCAGAGCAATGGCACTATGAACCACACATTTCATAGCATTCGATAAGAAAGAAGGACCAAATTAACATTATCAGCATCATACAGCATTCATCATTGAGTAGCATTCATCTTTTCACCGCTATGAACCACGCTGAAACTTACTGAAAGAAATATTAGTCTTTCCACAAAAACAAGTGAAAAAGTTCTATCTTTAAGGCGCAGTAGCTGGGACTCTGTTTCTCCTATTCTCGATATAAAGGTGAAGGCTCACTCATGAAAGGGATTCATGAATCGCGCATGAATGGAAACTTCGCAAACCAATTTACGCAGAAATTGATAAGCATATACATGGGTCGTTCAGTCTCCCGCGTTATCAGACCATATATCGCCTTGACTTCCGTTTTCTTCGAAAGATCCACCGACAATTTTTTCGATTGCTCTCCGGCTAAAGCGGCGGGGTGGGTGGCTGTGGAGACACCGTGTGGGTGGAGATAGAGGGGAGGGAACCCGTGACTTGGATGTCTTCCAGAGAAGGGGAGGGTGTCACTTCCTGGGGAATATACACCCTCTTCCTCTCCCACCTCTCTTTACCTAACTTCCCTCCAAGACTCTCCCACTTCCACGTTACACCTATCTCCCTCCTCTGCTATCTTATTTGCGTCGCCTCCACATCTCCTCCGCCCAATTCGACTCGGCCCTATTCAACCCCCCCATTCAAATTCCCATTCACTCCTTTCTGTTTAGGTTTGGGTACTCACTCCTCCATTGATTCCATCCCGCTCCTTCCGCTTGTCTCAGCTACTTGATTCTTGGAAAAGCCTCCTTAAAGAGGATGCCCCGAGGGAAATTGCGCGCTGCGTCGTCCATACGAAAAATTCTAAGCAGCTAATGCCTCCGTGCCTGTTCTCTCGTAGCTAATAGGATTGTTCATTTACGCATTTATATACTTAATAGTCAGTCGCACTATTCTCTTTCCAGACTTATCGTTAAGTATTTAGCCTTGAGGTGGGTTTGAACCTAAAATCCTCAACCAGCTACCATTACCTTGAGGATGGAACGAGTGTTTCTTGCTACATGAGGTACTTTGCCTTAGTTTTCTTTTCACTTTGCCTTCTCTTAGTTCTGCCTCTCTGAATCAGAATGCTGCTAGTTGAAAAACTTCACAAAAGTGCAGCGCTAAAACCCAATGAAAATCACATCTCATATCTTTTAAAAGAAAATTAACAAATTAAAATAATATCACTCAGCATCATCTGAACCTCAGTGTCTTTCACATTAAAAATTTCATGAAAAAGACCATGTAAGACATGTTCTGACATGTGACGGGACCGTCAGACTTTTTTTCAAGTCCATTCTTCCTTGGGATTTTTCCTGGGTGCGCACCATCTTGCGCAAAGTCACCCTTACCCATTTCCCTATACCTGTTATTCTTTTAGCCGAATACATATCTTGTCTTTAGACCTCATTCACCACATTCGACCAGCTTTTCTTCCGTCTTTTTCGATATTTTACATGGGCCCTTATCTTTCCTTCATATTAGGCAATCTTACACGGTAGATCATAGTTAGTGGTACAATGAGTCATATCCTGATTACCTTGTAGGCCACCCGGATAGCCAAGTGGGCACCGCGTTCGACTTCGGTGAAAGCGGTCCCGGGTTTGATTCCCGGTGGGGGCCTATGTGCGAAATGACCTAAGCTGTCGAAGAACTTTTACATAACAAAACTACTACTACTACCTGATTACCTCCCGTAGAAATTCATATTGATGAAGAAGAGGTCACTAATTTAATTGTTTTGCAATCAGATATAATCAGTAATGACATAACTATATTATATTCAGAGCTATAAGATGTTCCGGGAAAGAAGTCACATACATAAATTGAATAATTATATTGCTCCCGTCTTAATTTCAAGAAAATCATTTACGTATTCGGAAGTTCTCTCACCGAAACAAAATTTTTATGTCCTTTGTCTCGTTTCTTTTTATGCGAAGTTCGATATGTCCATTTGGTATTTATGTATTAGTGGTATTGCTGAAAAAATGCTTCTACAACTGAGGTCATTTCGGACATATGGGCTTCCACCGGGATTCGAACCCACTTAAACCAGTCGAACGCGCTGCCCACTTGGCTACCCAGGAGTCCAAAGGTGTTGATGTATTTTTAAATGCAAACACTTTGCGATTCGATGGCGTCTGTGATAGGACTGCGATGGTGCAATAAGCGTTATTGGCTGAAGCTAGTCATTTCATATGAACCTTCTTATATATGTAAACCAAATGCGTCTTCTTCACCTTCTATTTAATCCTCCGCTAATAATTCATGTCCGCTTCCTAATTGCTCGCTTGCCCGAATGCGGCGGCGTGAAGGTAAGCACGTGGAGTAGAGAAATTCCCTATTTTGGGTTATTCACGAGTAGATGCACGCTGAAGCCGACTCTGTCACGTCTCTTGGCACTGAAACCCTCTGTGCATTGGTTTGATTCTCACGTTCGCTCAAAGAAACAAGAGAGTGTAAGAAGGTGCTCACTGCCGAGTGCATTTTTACTTTCATGCGGCAAAAACGATTCCCGTCAGATGATACTGCCTTGTTTGTTTTACCTACGCCTATCCATGGACTTTTATGATTTTAGATTTTTTCATGATTTACTGCAAGGTAGTGTGAAAGCGTTGTTGTTGACTGCTATTTCAAGTTTTTTTTACCTTTGAAAGCGTCAAAGGTTATTGGAATCAATATTCATAACGTGTACCTTAAGAGAAATTGCATTTTTTGTGCATTTACCTCGTGGAATGAGTTTCCTGTGTCATCGAGCAATGAAGAAGACGTTGCGGAAAACGGTAGCTGTTTTTTCTCGTTGATGCACACCTTTTTGTCCTTTTTACGATAGTCTAATTGATTTGTGACGGTCATTCAACTCTTTTCCCAATCGCGAGAAATAATTATATTCCAGAGTGAGTATACCAGCAAGTTGTATTTTATCAAATAAAGGGGTGTATTAATTTCATTTAATTAAATCTTTAATTTATTTTGATTATAAATATTTTTATCATCTATGATATGACCGCAGGCTTTATTCGAGATGGTATCGCAATCTCGGTGTCAGTATTCATGCCTCAGGCTCACTAAATTCGCCTTATAGCTTATAATATATATTTTAGCGAACACCCAAGGATTTCCGAGGGCACGCCTAAACGTCCAAAATACCTTTCCTTTACCCTTACCTTTCATGCAGCTTGAAATTGTTCATATATAGCAACACAACTGAATTACAAAAGTCCAAAATAAGTAGGCACGAATTACGTTAATTAATTATAGATTTTCGCCTATTAACACATCTGAATCCCATAAATTCTCCAATTTCATAAAATATGGCGAAGCGTAGAAGATTCTTCTCACTGTCATGCACTGAAACATTGTTCACTAGTAACTAATATACGTTTAATGACTTACTAATCTGTTCTTCTGTTACAGGAAAGGCTGAAAAGTAGTGTATAAGTGAGAGGAAGAGCTACCGTTTCCTGCTATGTATTGTTCATTGCTCACGAGAAACTTATTCCACGAAGGTGACAGACAAAAAATATAATTCCTGCTAAGATACACTCTATGAATATTTATGCTCATAGCCATATGATGTACGTGAAGTTAGTTGTCGATTAGCAAAGATTTGATTGCCTCAATAATTCCGTGATTAAATTTAATGACAGGAACTTATAATAAGAATCTATAGAATTTCGCTAATACAAGGGATAGAATGAAATTTAATTGAAGAGATTTGTTTTTGAAAATACACAACGGGAAATTGAATATTTTTCATTCTCTTTTTTCCCACAGGTTATTAAATTAATACTTATTCATTTTTATAGATTATTTCTTTACAGAAGTAAATAATAGCAGTATGTAGAACACTCATCAGTTGTGAGTAGAATTATATGGAGACATAGGTCTTGGAGAAGCATCTAAGAGGAAAGATAGGCAATCGTGTATATAGCGGATGTATGTAGATTTGATACTTTCCATTTTTATTGCAATACGTTTCAAACACTGACTACACCTTAACGAAGTTTTCAAATTACCTCGATAACGTTTTTTCCTGATAGATATCGACTAATTTTACATCGTAACGAAAAATAAATGACGCTTTTCTTTCAAAATCGTTTAAAAAAAAAGAGGTCGGATTTCTAAGCAGCGCAAGCTGAGGACCTCGTCCATTGGAAGACCTCAATGAATTTTGTCCATTGCAGTTCAATGTAATATCACGTGACTCAGATGTATGTATACTATATGGAACTGTAAATTTTTCCATTACTGACTGCAATTGATAGAACTAATAGAGATTGAGAATGGCTCAATTTTTTTTATTTGGTGAAATGAATCGATTTAACTTCCTTTGAATTAGGATGCATTTTGCATTGTGTTTGAAACGGACATTTCTATATCGATTCTTTCAAATACCGTACAATATCTATAACCTAATTTCCACGCGGACTTTCTTCTTGGGTAATCTAAATCCTCTCCTGGTCGAACAGTCCATATTATGTCCAAAAAAAAGTCGTTCAGTCGAACGAGTAGGAAATATGTCGGCGACTATCTGTAAAACGCGTTTGGAATTTTTCTTGTCCATAACCACCACAGAACATTTATCATAACATTTACTACGCGTCAAACTGAAGGAATGGAATTCATTTTCTCATCGCAAGCTTGGATGGATGTTTTGCCTTTTTTCCCTTAGTATTCATTCCGCCTTCAAGAATATTTCGAGAAGTTTCTTGAAAAGGCGCCTCGAGGAGGTAGACGAGACGGCATTTCCTTCTCGTTTGCATGTATACCTCCGCGCCTGTCGCAATCACAACAAACGGTAATGCCTAAGTAATAAAAATATCTTCGGCTTTTAACATGAATCGATTCCCGCGCCGGTTTCATCACCCTTCTTGAACGCGATCCAACCATTCACTCGGCAGTGACTTTCCGTCCCGAAGAGGTGAATTTATCAGAAGTCTGGAAATGCAAATTTCCATTCAATTCCCCATTAAGTTACCGCTCCCCTGCGAAAGCAATCACTCGGAGGTAAATTATGTGGCTTTAGCGTAATCGAGAGTTCGATACGACGTCCTCACTCCAGTTGCCGGAATCTCTAGCGCCTGCCTCACGCGATCTCGGATGCAAATTCGGATCTGACGCGGCGATGGAGTTATTTTAATTGAAGGAATGATTCGCGACGGTTTCCGAGGCAGATTTGCTGCAATTAGACCAAGAGCGATCAATGAGTGTCAGATAAATTCAATTCTTCCCAGCGAAATCGCGTGTTATGTCAGCTCTACGCAATGCCACGTTCAGCCATTGGAATCTATCTTTGAATTGGCGACTTTATGGTGGAGAGTGATTTGTAGGAGCGTTTATAGCGATGAATAATGCGATCGTTTCTATGGAAATATTGGAACTTGATGATGGAATTTCTTGATTTTCCGTTTTATATTTCTGTAATTCTAAACCTGAGAGGTTTAATGGAGCATTATGCACAGTGGCTAACTTCAGTGAAATGTGAGCTTCTGAAAAGTATGTGGTGCGTAGAAACTGCAACTTTATTTAAATTTCATTGACATGTATCTAGTGAAATATGAGAGAGAAATAAATCAATTATTCGTAGGTATGGCACTAGTTATAGCATATTTAGTAGATTGGTCCAAAATTTTTGCTTCTTCAGGTTTTTTCAAATAGCATTAAAATTTCAGCGCCATTTGACATAAAAAAAACTGATCTCTCTCATACAGAAACTAGGTAGATCCTCGACTCTACTCGTTAAACACTCCAAATCTTTTTGGACCTCCTAATTGCATGGCCTATATGACTCTTTCATTATTCGCCTTTCCGACAGACATTCCATAGTTCATACTAAGTGCAATAACATCTGATAACTTTTCAGTCATACATTGCTGGTGAATAACTCACTTTCTTCGCTGGGAAAGACTTAATTTGACACGTGCTTATTGTGACGAATAAAGAAAAGAACACTTCTACCGTTACCACAATATTTTTTCGTTATACAACCCTTCAGGTCATCATCAGGTGAAGGGTCGAAACCATGGTAGTATAATAAAAAATTATTGTAGCAACTCGACTCCTATGAAAGCGGTCCCGGGTTCGATTCCCGGTGGGAGCCTACGTGCGAAATAACCTCAGCTGTCGAAGCACTTTTAGCAATACTACTACTACTATTGTAGCAACGGTAGAAGTACTCTTTTTCCTTATTATTTACAATGGAGAACTATTACAAAGTCGAGGCCGAATCAGTAGATTCTATTACGTGCATACAATTTCAATTTTTATAGTTGGGATAGTCGATAACCTTTCCTGATTTTCAATCTTTGACGCCCCAGTAATATCTGCACCTTCAGGCGGTTGCCCCTCTTGCTTAGTGTCTATATCTGTCCCTAAATACACCAAGTAAATTTAATGTCAATAGACGAAAATAATTCAAAGGACCATAAAATGTTTCAGTCGTTGGTATTAAAATAAGTTCTGCTATTTTCAATTAACAAACTTTCCATATTTCATCGATACCATATTATCTTATTTCAATATTCTATCGCCGTCCTGATTCTAATAAATATTTTAAACGTCGGCAATCACGCCAGTAATAAATTTCAGAGTCAAATCATAGCTTTGCTATGTAGGTTGGACCGAACTTTTCCGACCAAAAGTACCGAATCACGGTCTTTATCCCGAAGTTTGGTAACATTTTTAAGTGATATGTTTTTAACCTAAGAAAGAGTGTTAATGAAGCACTGCATACATTCAGCATATCATGCAGATAATGCATCGAAAGATAGAAGAAAAATACCTGTCCAAATAACGAATTTCATGCGGATAGAGTTTTACGATAATGATTGGAGAACCAACCTTCTACTCCCTCGTCTTTTAACTTCGCACTTAACCGAAGGTATGGCGACTGCCATTCGCCAACAGCTATGAGGTGGAAACGGGCGAGATATCGAAAACATTTCCGGTGTTCACATTCGCAGTAAATCGATTGCGATAGATCGCGTGGAGTGAAAGTTCCGTCGCAACTGCACGCGCACGTTCGACCTACCGGTCACGCATACTCCCTCTGCCGCACCCTATCCTACCTTCACGGCACCCGATAGAAGAACGAACTGTTATCTGGGAATCTTTTCAACGTTTTGTACCAAGCTGGATCATATACATCAATCGAAACCTACTACTGAGTTGCATATTAACTACCATGTTGTTTCAAGAACTTGTGACATCGGTCTTTATTATAATTTTATGTTCGATGATCTGAGAGTTTGATAGGTTTGCTGTATCACGGTTAAAGCGGAGATTTAATATTTCTGTGTTCTCTATTAATTTGCCTCCTGTCCCGGTGACCTTACAATCATTCATTTATAGAACTATTATTATTATTATTATTTATAGGACGTGAACAGTATCACCGGACGATCAAATGCAACTACTTCCTAAGCAGTAAACACCCGGGACTAACACAAAGGACCTCTGCGTTGCTAGGTAACTAATCATTATGTAAAGAAGGACGGTTAAGTTACCCATAACTCACCGATAGATAGCATCCTCAATGTAGCTGAAATAAATTTTTTAACCATTTCTATGCATTTAGTCTCAAAGCTGAGGAAAATCGACAAAATAAAAACTTAAAGGATACAAAGATACATGATACAAGGGTTACCGGTTAGAATAGTAATACGCTTAACTACAATTTAAACGTTGAAGAAAAATGAATGAAACGCACTGAACGTCATATTTCCCAAAAATTCATTTGTCTGATCTGTTTCCAGAGGAAATTCCTGAGGATAATAAGAATATTAAAAAATCGCCCTGAATGTGTATTCGATGGAACTCGGCGATTTTATCGTTGTGATAATGCTTACACGAATGTTTTTGATCCCTTGAGTTTATCAAACCATTTATTCATTATTAAATTATCAATTTATATCAATTAAAATTTGAGAATTCCTAACATAATAACTCATAGTTATTACAGAAAGCGGAGGTGATGAATTATATTGATCGAGTTGCTTGATTTATCAATCAATGTTGTCTCACTTGAGATTGACAGAATTATGTACAGCAAATGATCGTTGAAGCTAATGTAATGTTACGTAACAGTGATAGAGGATGATGTTGTCGAGACGTACAACGAAAGATGAAAAGTCTGCAGTTAACTTGAATTTGCCTCAGGAGCGCATTTTATTTTCAGACTATGCCCCTATCTCCTTTCTTTAATCAGAATTATTAGACATTTTTCTCATTACTGGTTTAAGTTAATTTAAAATTTGAATTATTACATGTATACCTTTACTGTAGATTTTTATAAAAATATATGCTACGTTTAGTAATTAGCAATTTTAAGCTACGTACAAAATACGGGTTTTTCCATATTTTATTTGTAGCGTGGCTAATTTTATGAGTTCTGATTAAATGTATCAGGCCGCATTAAAATGTTTCATTACTTCATCTTCGTACTATGCTCACATCGTGGTTTCTCTGTGATCGTTCATTGCAAAACTCTCTTAAAGAAATTTCCCAAAAGATCGCCTAGGTTTACACTGTTTTGGCAGCCGTCGTACGTTACTTACATCTCATCGTCCATGCTCTTCCCGAACGTCCTCGTCAAATGACCTCGCTTCGTCACTTTAGGATTATCGGCAGTAATAAACAGATTATGTATCGCTAGAGATAGAACATCGGAGCTTATTGCGGACCTTTACGGAGTATATCTAGATAATTTATCGATTCTTAGCTTCATTCCCTCTTCATACTTAGAAATAGAAGCAATAATAGATGTTATGACCATCCCATTTTCCGAAGTCCTGAATGATTTATCCTCGTATTCGTTGAGTTTACATGCATTCGGATGCATAACTATATCTGCCCAATGGGGCTCATTTCATAATTATGTGTGGCTCGTTGAATCCAAAGAAAAATTAAAAGTAAATTCCTTACATTATTTATATGCACACCTATACTCATGCTTCCCAAGCATTGCAAAACCTACCGCTGTGAGTGCATTTATTATAATTTATTGTTGTAGTTAATTATTGTAGTTTAGTATTGTAGTTTATTATTATATTTTATTATATTAGTTCCTTGTTAATTGTTAATCATTATGGTTTGTTGTTATAGTTTACTATTACAGTGTATTATTATACTTTATTTTTACAATTTTCGGCGCATTATCGCAATATTTAAGGCGTATCTAAAATAAAAGTGAAGTAATTAAGGTATGAATTATAGAGATTTGGTCAGCTACTCTTATGGTGGTTTGATGCGAATATTAGCGACGCAAATCAAGGATATTGCTTTTAAGACCTGCTAATAGTCACGTTAGAGTACGGGAATCGCGACGTTGTGCGGGAAGACTAATGTACTACTTAAGAGTCTTCGGAGCGAAATGCCGGCGTCTTTTCCCCTTTCTTTGCGTCTTATCACTCGAGTTTTTTTTAAGTCGGGTGCCCTCCCCTTATTCTCCGTGAGGCGTTGGGTCAGAGGGGAGATGCTGCTCAGGATAGCAATGAGGAGTAGGGGAGGGAGTTGCGTAACATCCGGCCGACACCCCCGCCTACACTTCCTACGCCCTCTCTCTATCGCTTTCTCTCATTCCTTCCTTTATTCATTCGATTCCGTTTCGTATCGTTCCATTTTGCACTTTTCCTCGCTTATGAGTTCTGCAGATATACTACCCTCTATGCCGTCTCACACTTAGGTTTCTGCTCATAACTCACAGTTATAAAGGCGTTCCGATGAACTTTTTATTGATAGCGTGGGGTCCACGTTACCCCAGTTATCGTATTTTTTGTGCTTATGGTTATAAGAATGCTGCGGGTTTATCGATTACTTTTGTTCCATCTACATTTATAATAATATTTTGTCCCTGCTATTATATCTTGATGAACAGAATGTATTTCATTTGTCTTTCAGAAAATATATCGTATGAGAAAATTTTTACTTTCTTATCTTGTTCATGTGTGTAAATATGAAAGCTACTAGGTTTTGAAATATACAGAGTTATAGCATTCATTTCGGTCACTCCTTATCGCATGCTATAAAAAGCGTTACTCATAGGGTTATTAATTTGCTTTTACTTAAAAATTTCATTCTCGAAGAGGAAATCAAAGGCAATTCTACCAACGCACTAACTAAACTCTACTAACTAACACACTCCTCACTCGCGATAGGCGGTGAGGTTGGGTTGGGTTTGAGGTTGAAACCAGCTTCCGCGCTAAATGTTGTACAGACAGAATTCATTTTTGAGTTACAGTTTCGTGCATAATCTCATCAGAGATACACGATAAAGATATAAAAACTGAGAAAGGATCGGGTAAAATTACATAAGATTCATTAGAATTTGATGTAGCAAATCGGCTTTTCCAAGCTATGCTCAGCGGAAAACTTGTGTTCCGTGGTAAGACGAACAAGACCAGCTTCAGATAGGTGGCAGCCTTGAAGCAACAATTAAAAATCTTAATATCTCAATTACCGTTGTGTAAAGCTAAATTAGTTGCAACCATAATTTGTTATATTCTTTCATTGTCATCCGTTTATTACCTTCCATAATTCCAAGGAAGAATGGACTTGAAAAAAGTTTGAAGGGACCGGGAATCGAACCCAATTGCCGGCCGGGTGCTCTGTCCGTTGACCTATCCCGGCAAAACACCGGGAACCGATTCCCAGTCCCGTCAGACTTTTTTCAAGTCCATTCTTCTTTGGGATTTTTCCTGGGTGCGCACCATCTTGCGCTAGATCACCCTTACCCGTCTTCTACCTTCCATAAGTTTAATATTTTCATTTTCATTTCAACTAATTAAATACAGTTCCATTTAGAATCTCCTATTGTTATGAACAATAACAAAGTATTCAGTTCATTGATACATTTGTTTGAGGCGTTTGATAGTTACGCACAGTATCCGGTGTTCAAATATTTGTTTGTCTTTTGTTTCTACACCCTGAGGTAGTCACGACACTTTTTCATTGTCTGAAGGCAGAAGAAAAATGGATACAAACCTCGAATAATTTTAATTACTGCGGCTTGTTGAAAAATCAGTAATCGTGAGGAATTCATTATCTCCCCTCTTAATCCTTCACAACTGTTCGCCTGTGAAATATTCAGCCTGGAGGCCGGTTTGAACCTCATTCCCTCCACCATTAACTACAAATATCTTTGTAGATTCGACGTGGCTTACTAGATTAGATGGTGAATAAGGAAACTTTCCTTTACTTTTCTCACTCAGCTGAAATGTCTAAAGCAGAGATGATCGTGTAAGTGCAGTGACCATGGCTCCATTATTAACATTTTTCATAGAATAATACAAATTACGATTCAGTGACTGCTTTTCTTACCTCAGCGTTGCGTTTAAATTATCGATGGGGTGTATATCTACGTACTTCATAGTACAGGATATTATATAGTACAGGATATTATATAGTACAGGTTACTTCATAGTAAAGGATATTTTTGTCATTTTTTAACGTAATTATTCCTAATGAGGGCTTGGACTTTGCTCCCCAGGACTCTGAAGTAGGTAATCCAACTCTAATTAGAGAATAGCTTGAAAGTTAGTATTATTTTACTCTTTCGGCGAGGTTAGGCCAAAATGGTCCCCCCGAAGCCATTATATCTACAGCTACATCTACATATGTATCCTGCAAGCTGCCTTTCGGCGTGTGGCAGGGGGTGCATGCACCCTCTACTTCCTTAATCAATTACTTTTGCGCATCGTTCTCCGAAAAAATAAATGTTTGAATCAACTTGTTCTAGCATCTATTCTCTGATATTTCTCGCAGTGGGCCTATATAGTATGTAGAACGGTCTATGTAACTGGGAGGATGCATAATATCGGCTACATCTTCTACAGAAGTACTTTCTCTGAACTTATTTAGTAAATGTATCCTTTGTTTAAATCTTCTGTCTTCTAGAGATTCCCAACCTGCGTCCTGAAGCATTTGAGTAACGCTCACTGATTTCTCGTAACATTTTTTTACGAAACATATCATCTTTCACTGTACTTTTTCTAATTCTCCAATACAACATTTTCCGCAGGATCCCATACACTACACGCATATTCCAGGTGAGGCCTGACCAACGAAACGTAACATCGCTCACGGACTTTTTCTTCGTGATAAAATTTAAACGGTATCATGCAGTATTGAATACATACAATTAACTTAAATCTAGACAATTGATACTAATACACGGATACTAACACAGAAAGATTTGGGTTTTAGGGAAAAACTCCTAAACTGAAGGTTTGCGAAGAAAAACGCGCGAGTTATGTACGTATTTAGCAGTCAGCTTTATTTATGATATAGAACATCCCAAAACCTTAGACCCACAGAAAATATTCTCAATCTCTCGGATATGATCTCAGCCGCGGTTCGATCGAGACGAAGACACTATTCCGCAATGGCACTACGTGGGAACGTAATGCGGCTCCTTCTCTACATCTCTCTCACACGCTCCCATTCATGTCCCTGCGCCCCCCTCCCCCAACCCTTCGCTCCATATCGACCGCCAGGCGCAAATTCCGCAAATACTCAACGCCCCCTCTCCCCCGTTTTCTATCTCCATTCATAGAGAGGCCTCTTTCATTCGATACCTTCAAGCGCCTTCATTCATCCACGCAGCCGCCTCTTTGATAAGAGACAAGAAGAGGTGGAGGGAACAGGGGTGGGGAAAAGTGCCACGGGTCAGAACGAGGGTGCGAAAATAGTGCACTGGAGAGTATTTTAGAAGTGAAATGGTGAGACAAGGCGCGGATGGCAGGTAATTAGTGCGAGTAGTGTCCGCAGCCTCGAGCATGCGTCATCCTTGAATAGTATAGTAGGTCGAACGAACGTCACCGTCGTTCCCGATGCGGGGGCAACGCTCGGAACCAAGGGCAGTCTCTTTACGTTTAAATAATTATTTTCGTCCCTGGAGAAGACCATAGCGGGAGACAGGAGTGCCAACCTGCGACCTAGTCACTCTGTTCACCCACGTAGTGCCAGTTCGTATTTCTAACTTGTGATGGTGCTGGAGCGAAGTAAAACATCTGGAGAACAATGCACTTGAATGTTTACTAATAAATGTAGTAACTAAATATACTGTACTATTTGCTGCCTGCGATTCTAACGGCTTCTAAATATGCGTGAAGGGCCCTGCTTACATTGCTATATTTTAACAACTAGGAATTGCGATCGTAATAGTTAAGGCTTTTATTGATTATATTCCTCCTGGAGTGTTTTATATTTCGGTAATTAATGATGATAATATAATTAAACTGGTGATATGAAAAAGTAGCTGACAGTTTGAAGATTTTGTCTATTTTGAGTCACGTTTTTGTACTTTCGTTCACTAATTAGCAAGTTGCTGGTAGCCTATTATAGTTTGATTATCAGTGATAGATAAAAGCCATGAAGGCTTACAATTGGATGCATTACTCTATTGGAGTTTAATGAAATTTTTCAAAGAAAGTTAGATTGTATGAACGTGAAAAGAAACAGAAAATATAAATTTAAGGAATATATTGCTATATTGAAGTGACTTTCTTATCAAATATGTTCATGCGAATAGAAAAGCTTAATTTCTATAAATGTATCACCTTGATCGAGGATAATAATAATAATTCGTTTAATATATTCTGTGGCAGGCCACCAAAGAACAAATTACATGTTAATAAAATAAATGAATCGCAGTGAGCATAGAGAATGATAAAGGAAAAAATATTATACTAGGATCTTTGTGGGTTTGAATGGTTACAGATATTAATTATAGTACCAAGCCAATTATAATAAATGAATTTAACCATTGAATAATGAGAATAAATACACTATTTGTACCCACGTTTCCCAATCTCTTTAACACAGGGTCTCACTTCCATATTTTAAAAATTCAAGAACTACAAAATTATAAAAAAATTGTCCATCGAATCATAATTATCTCAGTGCAATCTATTGCTAAGAACTGTTGGAATATTTCGTGTTCCAAAACGAGTAGAATTTATGAGAATCGCAATATACACGTAATCAATCATAATAAGAAAAATAAATTTACGAAGACAAATTATAGAAAACAACCTGCTAGAGCTCTATATTATTGACCAGAGATTCCCAAAGTGGGCGATGCCGACCCCCCTAAGAGCGCTGGTCTAATCTACTGGGGCGCCAGACGAAAAAGTATTTTATCCCATTGACTGACATCTTTAATCCTCAATAGAGTTTTACTGGATTTATAGCATTAATACAACGTCAGAAAATTGTCATACAGTAATTTGGTGAATATTTTTATCATTCCAATGTTTAATTTCCTTTCCATCTTTCTTCAGCTATGACCATACAGATATTAATGGAAGATTTTCATACTTGGGGGGCAATGATATGGGTCCAATGGGACGGAAGCATAAAAGTTTGGGAAACACTGTTTTAGACTGTCAAGTCCCAGTCATGTCAGGCGGAGGGCTTCCCACATGTCTGGGAATAATAACCCACTCTATCTGATTACTGCTTAACGCTAAGGAGGTATTAAGCTTAATAATCCTTAATACCAAAGGGGTATTAAGGATTATTTAGCTCCACTAAAGCTCACAAATCTCAGAATCGTCATTATTAACCTCAAATCCATTCATTCATGATATTTCCGCTTCCGATCCTTTGCCTTTTCATCGATTATGTCTCAGATTAATCCCGATAAAAGGATTTAAGGTCCGTTAAAGGATTGGAGGATTCCAGAACATCGACCTAGCGTTATTGATAAGGCCTCCCCCTTCCGGATAAGCTTCAATGCTGCCCCCGCGTTCCCCTATTTGCGTGGGTGGCAAGGCGGGGCTTCATCTAGCCTACCAAAAGCATCCCTCGTTTCTCTTCCCTCGCTCACTAACTACTCTCTCCTTTTTCTACTTTCGTTCGCTTTAGGGAGTTAACCAGTGTTGCCAACTTTTCGGATACATCTCATCTCTACTCTTCAATTAATGGTTAGACCATCTTCCAAAAGAATCTAATTCAAGACATTTTGTGCGCACGATTTCGGAAGGATTATTTTATACAGATATCGATGAAGAAATAAATGTCAATCCCTTGTACTGTTTCACAATATATTCCGGTGCCTGAAGATGAACTAAATGTTCAAAACCATTGGTCTCTAAAGAAATATACAAGACACTTCTATTTCTACGTCGATAATATGGAATTACACCAAGTATCCCTGGGCAAGATTAATTGCATGTATACAGATAAACAGAGGATTATTTTTCTTAATCTTAAAAAGATATTATCTGAATAAAGAGTTAAATTGTTAAAGCTAAAGTAGTGGAAACAAACATATAGTTTTATTCACAATTCTTTAACATGTTAGAAAGTAATGTAAAGTTCGACAAGATGAAATTTTAAATATGAATTTTCAATGAAAATTATATCTCTGTATGACTTTGTTTGCTCGAAATAATTAACTAAAAATTATGTCTCAAGCAGAGACGTCGAGGGTAGCTGCGGGCCTGGGTGCAGAGTAAACGAAGGGCCCCCAATATTTATGTTTATGCTATTTCTGGTCTATTTTGAAAATGATTCACATAGAGTATCGTGTGCTAAAATATCGAAATTAAGGAGGGTAAAATACTAGTATCCTCATTAATATATTTCTTTGTTTAAAAATTATGGCCCGATAAGGGGCTCAATTAGGGGGTCCGGGTACTGTGGACCCTCTTTCTCTCCCTCCCGTCAGCCCTGGTCTCAAGAATAACGTATATATGTAGATAATACAATTTGATCGCGGTCGAAGATGTTGCTTACCTTTTTAAGTCGTGCACACTTTTATTCGAAAGTACGGAAGAGAAAGAACATCGGCTTAGACTTGTGCAAATGCGCTGTTCCTTCTTCATATACCGGTCAAAACTTCGAATAGGCATCCCTGCTCCATATGAACAAAAATGGCTCGATAGCAGACGCCGAGCCCTCTTCTTAATTTTTATCAGGTCAGTATCCTTAAACGTATGCTATCCGCAACGCAGGAATATACCTATTATAATGCCCCATGAAATTTCTCATCATAGAGATGGGCCCCTTTTTTTGTCCAGGAATTTACTTAAGGAGACATTTTACTTCACCGCTATCTCAGGCTAAGTACCAGTTAGTTATATTCTCTTTTTGCCAACAGCGAACCGAGGATTCGTGTCAGAGCTACCCAGGTCATTCAACTTACATTGCGCAATAGTCTTACCTCGCCTCTAGGAAAGGTCTTGCATTACATCTTTCCTTAGAGATTTTTCCCTGCGAAATGCATTTGAGAGGAAAAAGAGGGAAATGATCTCTTTATGCTTAGAACTCACTCTTTGGCTTAAAAATTTGATTACATTTTCTTAGCGGTCTATCTTTGCAACACTCCCGGGTTCGAACCCAGCCTACGGCACGGTTGTTGTGTGGGCGTAAATACATGGTTTGTTAGTTAGAGTGGTCTCATTGGATTTAAATTCACGCAATAAAGACGTGGTTGTTGTTATTATTATTATTATTATTAAACATTTCCGGACCAGGGCTGTAGTGAGGGTGGGGCAAGCGGGGCTGCTCGGGGAACAGCTTCGTAAGGGGTAAGAAATGAGCACAACGGCCTGATTTAAAAACCTGAAAATAATATGCAAATTACGATGACTGGCGTAGATTGGATTCTCTGTACTTAATTGTTTCCCATTCATGAATATAATCAATCGTTTCTGGCCGTACTTCGTGGAACGACATAATGAAGTAATGAAAGAAAACTTTGTAATTTCTACAAGAATATAATTGAACGACCGGTTTCAGCACAGAGCCATCATCAGGTGAAGATGCAGAGAATTCTCTGTGAAGATGTGATGAATATACCACACACTGTGGGATGCAGAGAATTCTCTGTACCTTCACTGTGGTTATTATACAAAGAATTATATTCCTGTGGAAATTACATAGTTTTCTTTCATTAAACTCAATATGGGAATGCGTTACCTCGTGGAAGGCCATTACAATGAAATAAAGACCGTTTCGTACACTGAAAGTGTACGAAACGGTCTTTATTTCATTTTCTTTCATTATTTCCCATTCATGAAAACTAAGCTGGCGTGAATTTAGTAGTATAACGCATGGATATGACTATTTAACATTAGTTTTTGGAGCAATATGTTTGAAAAGCGTGATTACTTAACGAGATTATCTTTATTGCAGATAAACATCGCCGAGTGCAGAGAGGAGGAAGAATCTGACAATTAAAGAATGGATGGATGAAATTAAAGGATTAAAATTGACTTCGTAGCACGAGTAATACGAGGTAATTTTCAAATGCCACTTCTCTCTCAATAATACGTGTTATTAGCGTAAGACGAATTTAACATGTATTAGGTAGAAAAACTTGAATTTTCCTATTTAACGGACTACCACGCCACACATGATTCGTGTTTCCAGAAATACCATCGTCTTACAAAGATTTACTTTGACGCACCTCTCATCTCATTTATTATTTATTAATTTCTGAAACCCCCGCAAATACCCAGTTATGGGGCGGTTACAGTGAGGTACCGAACATTATCATCCATTTCCTAAGAGGAAAATTCTGGTTAACGGAGATACGAACCTGGAATCTTGGCGTTGGAATTAACCAAGTTAGCGTGCTCCGCTCATTATGAACGAGAAGGTGACCTTGTTATTCCGCGTTGTATTACCCATTCAATAATGGCGCCGAAGCAACCGATCTTCTCCTTCTAAAAGCTTTTAAATTAAACGGCTAAAGCAAATTTTCATGTAAAAATAATGAGGTTTACAGCTGTGACATTTCAGAATTTTATCTAACTAACCAGTGATGGGTAACGCTGATGTTAGGATCATTTTTAATGTTAAGTAATGAAGGCTTGAAAATTTCCCGTTTAATTTGGCGATGAATAAATAAAACATTTCTTATCATAGATAAATAAGAGGGGCGTTCGTTTAAATCTCCAAATCGAGCTTTAGGGTCTCTGGGATAGTTTCAAACTAAAGTGAAATCATATTGCGATGTTGTCCTTCAAGTATCCATCAATGAAATGTCTCGACAAATCCACGCGCAAGACGTTGAGATGTAATAATAGCTCTTGGCACTCGACAATGAGCGTCTGTTGGGAGCTTGTTGAAAGGTATACGTACGTACTATTCTTAAGAAGTATTTAACACGATTGAAACCAAACTATTTTCAAGATGTCACAGTTTACGTCTACTTTGAGCAGGTTGATCTATGGGCGTAAATTATCATGGGAGTCTTGGTATTAGTAAATTTAGCCTTTTAAGTTGAATATGCGCCTCCTCATCATTAACGTAAACTGAAAAAGAAAACAAGGTACTCTATTCAAATATGAAGCATGATTCAATGAATCTTTGGTCACGAATTTATGGTAAAATTGAGTGCTTATTAATAATTGTAAGAATTATACTCGTCGGTTCTCAAAGATATCTTTTAAATTCTTAAAGCAATCTAATACGAATCCAACGAAATATTTCCTTCGATTTAAATACAGATATTATTTTGCTGGACATGGGTACACTCGTTATTTTGGTTTCCGATCCAAGTGATTTTCAGCCAAGCCAATGAAAATTATTATTCGGTTTGCCTCCCGATGAATAGATTGAAGTCTACCATGAATTTTTCGGATTTGTTCTACTATATAAGAGAGTAAAAAATTCCATTTACTTATATAGATATACTTAATTCATGTAAACGGAAGTACCGGCGAAATTTAAATGGAGATTTATCAACATCTACAAAAATACCCTGCAAGCAGCCTATAGGCGTGTGGCAGGGGGGCAAATTCGATATTCCTTTAATATAGCAACATTTATGTCAGTTATTATACTACCTACCTACCTAGACGTAAAAATTACGACGGAAATTCGCGTGGCTGTAGTGTAGTTTGTCCCCGTTTTCATTTGTATCTTAAATTTATTTCATAGAAAAGAAAAAAAGTTCTGCATTGAAACGGGGAATAGACTTTTCACGTACTTCTTACGGAAGTTACTACCACCGGCTAACCATATACATAAATATTTCAATTAATCTTTATGCATTTAAATTAATATTATAAATATTTGAGTTTATTCTCTTGAAGATGATTACTACAATGAATGGGGCAAATCCATTTACGCAAATTGAATCCCTTGTATTTCTATGAAGATATTTTTAAGAAGTGACGGCCGTCGGATGCAGAATCAAATTTATTATATCGATTTATGTTTTTATTTGATATAATTGGAATCATGTCGAGTCTTTCCGTTTACGGATACAGACATTTTTTAAATAATGGATAGTTTTCCCAATTAATGGAACATTTAATGGCGCTTGGACTTGTGCTCTCTGAACCATATAGAATAATTTCCCTCTTTTATTCACTGGGCCATAATGTGTTATAGACGACTAATTTGGCCTTATAGCATCAAAATTAAGAAAATATCGTGAGTTATCATTGTTTACATTCCTGTATATCACGTGGCAACTAAATGAAGATTGGTTGGATGAATTTCCTGTCATGGATGATGGATGAATTTCATTCACTAGAAGTATCTTTTTAAAACATTTATTTCAGAAAAATTACTAGAAAATAAACAAACGAATCAAACACGAGTATTTAGGGCGATTAATGAGGAGAAAATATACAATGCCTTATTGAGAAATCGATGGAAGTCATTAGTTGCTATTAATAGCCATAGCTTTGATATGCTGAATTTTTTAGTTCCTTAACAGATAAGAGAACTTTCTTGACCTAAATATGGAAGCTCATGGGTGAAAAGATCGTTTTATAAATTCCATCTCTACTTCTGTTAGGCGTATAAATCAGCGGAATGTCAACTAATTCCAAAGGTACTGACATAGTTTAAGATAGCAATCTGTCAATCACGTACCTCTTACCATGGCTTCAACGTTTAATTTTCAATTTAAAACGAAATATCTTAAGTGAATGTACCAAATATTCTTTCGTTTACTTTCTATAGTCTATTAGTAGTAGGTAGAGGACATCATCAACACGTTAATAAAGTGAAAAGCACGCCATTTATGATAACTTCCTTCGGAAATTGTTGGGATCATCAGCGAAAAAAATGCGTAACAACCGGTTTAAGCTGGTTTCTATTTATGAGCAGAAAGGAATTTTCCATATTTCAATGGAATTTACTCTTCATTATGTTGATAACGTTTTGCTATCATATTGTAATGAACGGACATATTTCCATCTGTCTTTAGGCATAGAGTAAAGTGGATGTATCATTCATCTTCTTCTGCCTCAGCCTTACCCATGGGTGATTATATGAATGCATGGTAATAGCATTTATCTTGTTCACTCCTCATTGGATGTGAACTTCACTAACACGTTTCCCACTGGCATGCTGGCTCATTTTCAGTAAGGAAATCAAAGATAAAGAAAAGGCAAAAGCCAGCCGTTGCCGGGAATCGAACCCGGGTCTCCCACTTTCCGGGCGGTTGCTCTGACCATTAAGTGATCACGACAGAACAATCTCTCCTTCAATATCTGAGGCCATGCTGGGACTAGGTGTGCTCCGGAAGATGGCATCACTTCTGCTGGAGGAACTACAGTCGTAGCTTAGTCGTCAAGTGGGAAAATGGGAGACCTGGGTTCGATTCTCGGCTAAGGCCGAATTTTTTTCTTTCACTTCATCTAAAATCAAGCAAGTGAACCATGCGTTTCTCATCACTTAGTTAAGGAAAACAAAGCCAAACTACCTCACTCCTTACCTTGCCAAGTGCACTTCATTCCCTCTCCGGAGCTTTTGGTTGTTAATGGTCGGAAGACGTCGCGGATATAATGCGCCCTCCCTACTATATAGGCCGCTCCGATACAGCGAGGTAAATAAGAGAAATAGATGCGAAAACGAACCGATTCAGAAATTCGTTTTTTCCGCGAACGATACGCGAAAGTAATCCACTAGGTAAATAGAGTCTTGGTGCATGCACCCCCTGCCACACGCCGAAAGGTGGCTAGCAGGGTATACACATAGACATAGACATAGACAATGGTGGAATTCTTAAGGTCAAAACCGTCCTCTTACCTGCATACTATACATCCATAGTTCTTCAGACTAAAATATGACTTTAAGAGAGTTGTAATAATCATTATTAGAAGTAAATAAATATATTTGGCTTTGCTACCAAGATGGACTGAAAGTTCGAAACCATTGGTAGCAAAGCCAAATATATTTGTGGAAAAGTAAAAGGTATATTTATTATTTCATTTCGACATTCTTTCGGTTAGAAGTAGGTATTAGTGCCATTTATTTATCTAAAATACTATGCTTTAGTTTCTGAAAGAAAAGCGCCGGATACAACCCCGCAATTCTGTTTTTAAACTCTCTCAAGGAATGCGAAGCGTTGGCAGGAGAGCGTTGGGTAGTTAGAGAGTGGACTGAGGGGAGGGAGGAGTCGGAGAAAGTGAATTCAATGAAAAGGTGGAGAGGAGAAAGGAAGAGCAATTTCAGCTTATGAATGAACCGCAGAAACTGCTCGAACCATCACTTCCACGATTTCCTGGCCTCGCAAAATTCTAATTAGCTTTTCCGTTTCCTGTGTTCTCAGGGAGTATTTTATTCCCAGTACACGTCGAAATGTAGTACGAAGGGCTACTTTTGCTGAAGTACGTATACACGTGGTTTGTGGAGCATGTTTTAAGTTACTCTGAGGTTTATCCGCTTATGACACAATTTAAAAAACGTTATAGAAGGCAGATATCGTGATTAAGATCTTCGTGGACTAATGAATTAATGCAAATGATTTTCCGAGTTTTTTTTTTAACTCTCGCATGCATTTATTACATTATTTTTTATGAAACTGGGCCCCCGTATGAATTTTAAGATGTACTTTGAGTGAATTAAGGGACACGAAAAATAAACATTTCCAGTAATACGGTCGAGTAAAGAGGAGAAATATTACAATCCTCGCCACGTCTTTTAGATGATACGTATGAGTTCTTTAGAAAGTCGAGGTAGATTCGATGTCGTAGAAAGTTACATTTTTATCTTCGACAAAACGTCCCGAGGAAAATGTGGAAATTCATTGTTCGGGGTGGTGGTTGCCGTAATTTTATAGGATATATAAAGTTAAAGATGTTATTTATAATAGATAATGTATTACATCGGTGCTGTTATTTAATTAACTCGTTCACTACGGATCACTGGAGTGATAAATGCATTGGAAATGGAGGTATACGCAGTAAATGTGTTAATATATCTTCAACTGATCCTTCAGTTACCCATTTTCGTTGACAATAACATTTTCTTCTTATCTAGGAAAAAAACCTTTCGTATGATTGGGTAAACAGTTTAAAAAAGGAGACATATGTATGTAGAGTGAAACATATCGGGAAAATCGACTATCTATCATACACATAAAAGGATGTGTGTACACATCACTTACTTATATATGTAAGTTACTCGTACAAATGCTCATATTGAAATACATTGCATATCTGAGGACGTCGTACAGTATTGTCCTTCTATGTGCATCGTAATAATTAGGTATTTTTTCATATTATTCTTAATATAACTTATTAGTATTAGTATTAGTATTGTTAAAAGTGCTTCGACAGCTTAGGTCATTTCGCACGTAGGCCCCCACCGGGAATCAAACCCGGGACCGCTTTCACTGAAGTCGAACGCGTTGCCCACTTGGCTATCCGGGAGCCCATATATAACTTATATACATGTACGTAACTATAGTGGTTTGTTAGGTAATAAGGATAGATGTTGTATTAGAATTACATAGGGGAGGGCACTGATGACATTTACGGATGGTTTGCTCCCATATCTAATAGCATGTTGTAGGTTGCACGTAAATTATCTTAGCGATAAGGTAATAACTGCCATATTTATTATACTGACTGTTTCAGTCAGAACGTTTGAAGAACTTCCATGTTTTCTTGATTTTTACCTTTGAATTGCGGACCTTGGAATCGATATTATTCTTCCTTATCGGCTCTCGAATCGAACTGATTGCACCATGTTTTATTGGAGGTAAAGTTCGAACCTGGGCATTCTCCTATAGTAATTCCACCAAATTTACGTATCTACGTCATGTCGAAGTTCCACAAAGTTGCAGCTTAACGTAAAATGAAAGTTTCATTGTTCTTCATACCTTACCAATAATTTCATTATAAATATATCATTCATCAAGATCTTATAGCAGGGGTAGATATATTAGTGAATAATATTTGAAATCAGTAGCCGTAATGTTAAAATTTGAAGAAATTTTATCGAGAATGGAAAACATATTTAAAGTTTCCCAGGGCATTTAAATAGCTCTTACAAGGAAAAAGGGTTAATGGTGTTTTGGCACGATAAGGCGTGCACCTAGGAAAATTCCCAAGGAGAAACGGACATGATAAAAAGTCTGACGGAAACGGGGCTCGAACCCGGGTCTCCCAATAGCTAGTTATGGTTGTGAATTGAAATCGAATCGAATCTCGAAGCTTCTCCGTTCGCCTATCTCGATATAGTTGATGCTGTCTAGAGTCTGAAGTTGTCGCTCCATTTATTGGAAGTCCCGAGTCCATCAAACCCCACATTCTCTGAGTTCGACTCCGGTTTTGGCAAAACTGACAACATAAAGGAAAACAGATAGACCCCTTCCGGTTCAGCAAAGGGAAATACCTCCGTTTGGTGAGGCGGATGTCTCATAGGAATGGGAGGAAGCTTGGGCCATTAAATAGGGGTAGATAAGAGAAGGAGGCGATCGGGGGACAGTCAATCGCATGAAACGCGGGGACAGCGGTGCGTCCGGAAGTCGGTAGGTGGCTCGTTATGAGGGCGGGACGCTCATTAGTCGGCCATCTGTATGCGATCCCTCTTTTTCTTTTAAAGGGCAGTGGAGGAAGCTTCCGAATTGAAGAATTTTCTGTAGGACGGCGATGACAGATGGTCGATCCCGCATCCAAATCGTTTTAAATCGCTATGATTGCTTCAGGGGAAGAAGAATGTCCCTCGGGTCTGGGGGTTGGTTAACTCATTTTAATATTCTCATCTTCTTTACGAATTTTAAGTGTGATGCTCAAGAGCGGGGCCAGATGGTTTCAGGTAAATGTTCACAAGTTTAGATAACAATTTTCCTTGTAACTAACCAATATGACAGTTAATTGATCGACACGTTAATGAAAGATTGAATATTACTTGTCAAGAGAAGAAGAAACGTATTCAGGGAAGAACAAAACGGGCGTAACCCCCCTTAAAAAGTAATTTATGCAGAAATAGCTTTAGGTTTCCTTTTAAACCCTAAGCGTTCCATTTAAGCCCAGTTGAACTAAACAAGAAATAATTCTTTTTAAGAAAATTTCTTGAATTTTTAAGGTATGAATAAATAAGTAAATGTCTTTATTTTGGTGAGATTGAAACTAACCAGTCTCTTCTTCCATATAACTCAGCATCAATGAAATCAAAAGGATGATATAGGCAGTATTATGTTGATAAACTTAGCCGACAGAATTTAAGAAGGGTGTAAATAAAATATGTAAGTGTTCAATTTAGGGAAAATAATTCACTGCACTAAAATACCACCGAAAAGAGGGATGTAAGAAACCTGCGCAACCTACATATATAAAAAATGTCATATCTAAAAGATAAGACGGGAAGAAATTTTTGGAAAACACATAATATCAAAACAAATACAATAAATGTATTCAGTAATGGAAATAAAAATATTTGAGCACTAAAATTGAAGAAAATAAATAAAAACTCTAGCTTTAGTATATTTATTCAGTATAGTACATTATTAATTTTATTAATATTTATAACTCTAGCGTAAATACATTTAAGTAAATGAAGATGTATAAAGTTAAACCAACTTAATAATAGATTTGAAAATAATATAAAATTTAGAAAGAAGTTTGGAGAATTATAAATTACAGAAATTTGTATTTACATGAATATTATATACAGGAAAATTGCTCGAACTCCTTTGTGATATAAGTGGAAGTTTTCCTTATTCTATATCTGAATGTGAAGTCACTTCTCTAGATAGGCTCTGTGTATGCTATTAAGGCACATCAGTAATTGACTGCATTAAGAATAGATTTTATGAAGAGCATGTGTGGAAAAAGTCACGGGGGATACACCAATGCCCTGGTAAAGGACGAATGTAAAACTTAGAAAGCGAAATGATTATGAAAGGAAGGATTTCGTGCTTTCCCGGTGTATCTGCTGCAGGAATTTTTCTTGGGTTTCCAACCGGGTCGTATCTGCGAACTCCGACGTTACGGCAACTAGAAAATGATTAAGTGACTGTATTTCAAAAGGGGGAGAAAGATAGTGAAAAAGCTAGTTGAATATCGTAAATGATATTCTCAACAAAGCACGAAGTTCGAAGAATGCCCCAGCCACACGCCAAAGGACGATTTGCAAGGTATATATATTTATATAGGTATTTATGTAGATGAACAAGAGGGAATTCATGATGCGAAAGAAGTATGCTTGGATAAGAAACTATCAAGGTACATTATGAATAAATGAGCCAGTTAGCATGATTACCTTAAAAGAGAACCAAGGAATTAAAAAGAATTAGTCTTCCAACTTTCGATTTTTTCAAATAATATCCGTTTTTACGTTGTAGTTATAGTTTTGGATGATTTGGTCCTATTTAGTCCCATTTAAACAATGGCAAAGCTCCCGCTTTCGAGTCGTTGTCAGTATATCCGTAATCCAGACCATATCCTGATATGATCAACCTATCCGTAGCATTCAGGATGTTTTTCCCGTCATAATCGCTGCTTGAGCAATAATTTTTTCATCGTCAAGAAATTTCGCCATCATATTTTCCATGGAATCAATCAAGCGGAACTCATCCCAGTAACAATGTCCATTAAGCACCTCTCTCAGTTCTTACGGAATTACTTCAGAGACTCATTCGCCGATTATTTCGCATCACTTCCGCGATAGGAAATCGCGGTCGACGATCGCAATATGCCTTGTCCCCGGAAGCGGATTTAATTTATGAGTATACGGCGCAACCTGAGGGTCTCCAAGGGGTGGTCTCAAGCGAAAAGTACTCGAGATCTCTCGATAACATTGTTTTTATAAATGAAAATATAGATTCCAGGTTCACGCAACAGTCTAATTATTAATTCGTACCATTATTTTGAAGATCAGAATCAAGGATATTTATTTTCAGTTTTTATGATAGATCAGTCTTATTCTATATTTTATCTATTGTCAGTGACACAACTTGTGGGATTTACTAATGATATTAAATGTATATTAACTGGTTAATTTTGAAGACGGACTTTAATTTCTAAAATGAAGGAAAGTACAATATAACATTCACAATGGTATCTTTTTGAAACCCTTTGTTTTGAAATTGCGATTATTTCACGGAAAAGATTTATTTTCTCGTTATTTACTTAATGACATCTATTGAATAAACTTATGATGAAATATTCTGAATTTCCTTGCAACGATGCCGTGACTGAATTTTCCGTCTACTGCATTTTTAAGTATTTTATACCTAATTGGGTCATTTGCATTTTGCTACGATTATGTCGTATCAGGGCCTCCATTTGATCTTTGCGCCTGGTGCCTCTGATGATATGGATTCGACCCTGGTCATATCGTTGTTTCACGGAGTAATTGGGACAATATCGTTGTTACTTTCATGGTAAGGACACTTGCTGACAATTGCATTGAACACTGAGGCCGACCTTGTTACAAACTTTCGAGAATGTTAAGGTTTAAGTAACGGATTTGCAAGACGAAAGGTAGGCATTGCGCAGCTTTCTTTCTTTTAATATCTTAATGAAATCGGTATAGTGATGAAAGGAAATGATTATTCTTAAAGAAGGCAGAAACAGTTGATTCTTTCCGTGCCCTTTCCTTTTGAACCAAACATTAATACCGTGCATCTATATAGTTATTGTTAAAAGTGCATGGAAAGCTGAGGTAATTTATCACGTAGGCCTCCGCCGGGAACCGAACCCAGGACCGCTTTCACCGAAGTTGAAGGCGTTGCCCACTTGGCTATCCGGGAGCCCACCTTGTATCTGAATAGAATAAATCAACCGAGAGTAAAAATTCGTGTTGATTCGAAGAACTTATATTGGTGAATGATAGTGTTGTACACTAGTACTGTGAGCTAAAAAAAAGCTTGTTGTACTTTGAGCTAAAATGACTGTACTGACTGTGAACTGAATACACTTTTCTATGTGTCGTCCCCGTCATCGGAGGGTGGCGGCTAATTTTTAAAAGTGTCTATCCTTAGCTAGATAAAATAATTGTCTTGTATGGAACATACATAGGCGAGAATTTTTCCCTCCTCCCATTAATGTTTTCGTAAATCTTCCTTGCGCTAGAAGGCGAGTTATGATTGTTGATATTTTATTACACTATAGTTGTCTAAAATGTTCCGTTTCGCATATTTATGTTTCTGTCTTAGTAGTGTTCTATTACGTACGTTTTCGTATGCGCTTTTCATTTCTCCTACAATCAAAGTCACAAAATTACTGTCCTTCATATTCCGAACATTTCAAGAAAAGTTACCATTCGTATGTCAGTTTTCTATTGACTGCTGTTAGTAAAACTTCTTCTCACTATGGAGTTTAGTCTAAAGTTTAAAAGGCTTGGTCAAAGATATTTTCTATTCTTACGAACGATAGTCGTCGATTTCATCATTGTCTGAGAGTCCAATTTCGTTCGTAGCTGAATAGACGGACCTCCAGGGATTGCTGAGAGTCTCCCCAACCGCTGCAATGCGGAGGGGCCCCGAGATTTGGGTCCTCAGCTGAATCGATTTAGGGCTCCCAGATTATTCGATATGCCCCCGTAGGTCTAATTTGGAGACGTCAAAGATTAAATGATCCTTCAGGAACACCTCAACGGTGAGATATCCGGCGATACATTGTGCGACCTATGCAAAGATTAGTGAGGAGAAAAGTGAAAATAATAAAATAGAAAAAAGCTGTTCAAGAGTGAAAAAATAACATTAACAAACAAAAGATGGCTGGATGCTGATTAAAAAGGTAGGCGATAATTTGAACGAAATGGAGCGAGGAAAGAGCAAGTTGAGGTGACAAGAAAGTGATGTGCTTATATATTTTGTATGAAATTTTGAAACAAAAATATATCTACGGAAAGAAAAATTACAACTATGCTTCTGAATGTTAGCTTTATTTACATCTGTGTGGACAGTAGATTTAGATTCATACCCAGCAATCCGCCAGTGGCGTATGGCAGGGGGAAGTATTCAGCCTGGAGGCCGTTAAAGCCTTAATTAAATCGCCTTTGCTTTTCTTACTGGGCCAGAGTCAACGTAAACGCAGCACGACCTTACGAATGACAAAATTCGTAGAGTTCGAAAAGGAGAGGTCTTATTGATCCTATTTTCCAGCATCATTCCTATCTCCACTTTTAGTTTACTACTTTCTTCCTCCAATATGCACAAAACAAATTCATTGGTCAATGTATGGTAGCAGGAATGCCTCGCACATCGGCCTCTGAAAATAATCGCTCTCAACACATTTCTCTCGATTACAATACTTTCTCTGTCCGCTCATGCGAGAAAGTAAAAAGTGTTACGATAGCTCCATCTCTCGCAGGTTCTCGGAGAGTCCGTCCCGCGCGTGCTGGCGCTGCGGTCGCGCCTTGGGCAAACGAGGGTCGCGCTCAGCGAAGTTTGTGAGCGAGGGAGGGTGCACTTCCGGTGGAAAGGAACAAGTTATGCGAGACACAAGTCCTTCTCTCTCTTTCCATCCCCCCTCCACTTCCGGTCAAGGAGATAGGCTCCCCCAACTGACCACGAATCAGCTCTTCCCACTTCCTTCCTTACGGTAGGGGAGAACCCCCACAACCTCTTTTTCGCGGACTCTTTCCCTCTACCCACACATCCGCTCCCCCCTCCTGTAACAACGCCACCTCCTTATTTTCTTCATCCGCCTCCGTTGCTTCCCGGGAAGCACGACGCAGAACGGAACGCAGCAAAAACGTATAAATGTGGAAAGACCAGGGCGAACTTCAGACGGTTTTGACATCAGCGAGTTACTGTAGGCATAAGTGTCAGGGCCATAGATTGGAAGTCAATACTCGAATGAATTGAAAAGATTTGTAGAGCATTGAGGACTAAAACATGTAGAATCTCAAATTGTTACTTTCTTAATGCCTGTACAGCCCTGAGGCTAGTTAACCTTAAACCAGACGATTAAACCAAGAATTAACCAGTTAAACCAGACGACAAAGACATTTCACGAGGCTATTGCGAGAACGGAGAGCTATTACTGGTCTTTTTCCTGATATCATTAGGAATACCAATCAGGTAGCTTATTGTTATGTTCGGTGTTCTTCCTATCCAAGCCAGAATTGGAAAATTTCCACAAACCTGTCGCACAAAACCTTAATGAATATCAATTTTCTTGGAATTTCGTTAGCAGAACTGCATTACTCATTCGGTATCATCCATATCTCTGTATCTTTCATGTTATCACAGTAGAAGACATGACCGCGACAAAAGTAATTAAAAAAATATATTCTTCCCTGTTAAACTCAATATGCGAAGGCGTTACTTCGTGGAAGCCCATAATAACGAAGAGAGAACACTTTGTACACTTCCACAGGTTTTTATTCTTATGGTGACATGTTTCGCTAGCGAGCTAGCATCCAAAATTCCCCTCCATTTCCATTTTTGTATAAAATGCGATTCCATTAAAACAACTGTGCCAGATGATGCTATGTTCTATACAAAAAGCCGCATGAAAAATTCCATTCATGGACATATGGTAGTAAGCACTCTCTACTCGAGATGCGAAATGGAGTTTCAATTCGTGAAGTATTTAAGGCATCTATCGAAGTTGTTGCTTCTTAGGGAGTGGTGTCTTTTTGAATCTTTCAGAGGGAATACCTGCAGGACAAAGGGTATACCGCACACCTTTCTACAAATGTACATAATTTTCTTGAAATCCATTGATCACAAAAAAATTACAGACTTTGAGAGGAGATCACAATTCGCAGATCTGTCTTCTATAGGGCGAAAGAGGTGAAGATTTTACTCGGAAAATTTTCATTCGTGATTGACATACTGTTCGGAGATAGCGTATGTTTTATTAACTCCATATTACCCACACAAAGGTCCAATTATGGACAACTTCGGCGATGGACAAAAAGAATACAGCTACTATTAGCGACGAACAGAAACACTCATGCCTACTCAGAGAAATCCCGGTTCACAGGGACTCGATCCCGGGATGGTGTTGGTAGGCTACCACCGAGGTCGGTAACTCTGAGGTTTATCGCCTACTATAGGCATATCTTTACTTTTATGTCTGTAAAGTATTCAACCCAAAGGCCGGTTGGGACCTCATCCCCTCTACCGTTAGCTAGGAGTGTGTAATGAGGCCTACTAGGCAAGATGAGGAGTGAGGTAGTTTGCCCTTGCTTTCCTCACTGAGCCAGAATGCTATACGCGGAACAAGACCACGTTAATGAGGCACAATGACTCTACGAGTAACACTTTTCGTAACATTGCATAAGGAGAAACCTTAATCAATGCTATTATTCAGCATAACTCATAGTTCTCATATCATCACAGCCATGAACATGACTGACAATGAGACAAAAGAATATAAAAGGTACATTTTCTTCTATCCCGTATCCAAAGACATATGACCAATATTTCATTAATCAAGATATGGTAGCAAGACCTTACCTTTATGATATAAAGAATAATGTACGATCATTTTTGCTGATGTAGCATTACGATGCAACGATCCACGTCTCAACTAATGTTAATCGAAGGTGGAAGAGGTAACAATTACGACTGCATATTTGCAACAAATACAGCGAGAGGAAACGATAATAGACGCTGAGATCCTTGAAATGCGTGTAAGTGGGAGCGTGTAAGTTTACTCTGGGCGGCCGCGCATTGGGAGCCGGCACAGGATAGAACGTAAAGTGTAGCGGCTCGATTGTGACTCATGTAAACAAGAACGAGGCTAAATGCTCGACGCGTCCATCAAATCGTTACGTGCGGAAAAATAAACTTCTGCGATGGGTAACGAGTCTTATTTTCTCTCGGCGAAGACCTGAAACAGCACCGAAACCGTTGCAATTTACGGTAAAAACACCTTTTTGCCCGTTTTTCCATTCAAGGTTACATCTCTGCCTTGAGATTCGTTATGGCGATATGAAATCTTGAATGAAATCTGTAATGTATTCAGACGACCAACGTTCAAACTGCGAAGTAAACACGGGGGCTTGAATTCTTTGAAAGCTTTCGTAGGGAAGATGATAACGTTAAGAAGACTGTCGTAATTTGGACGGATCTATCTTAACAATTTCGGGTTGTTATCAGCTATGGTATTATAACTGGCTTTCTATGTTGTCGCCATAGCTATTCTGGGAGTAATCTAGAAGCAAGTTGTAGAATGAACTTAATGTTTTTGAAGTTCCCAAGTAACTAATCATGGTCCATCAATATTTCATGAGGGTAAAAATATTCTAAATTAGCAGGAAAAATATTCTACATTGGAAACGCGGATTCGCAGAATTTTCCACGTTGGCTCAGTTGAATACAAACTAATCAATTCCATCGTTTGTCTGGATTTATATACGCAGAAGAAACTCAAAATGGTGCATATAACCTATTCCAATAAGAAAGTTTGAACGAATCTGCCAGATGCAAATTGTCGTAAATTCGATATCATAAATGTAGTATATGCAAAGTAAAGTATATATCATAAATTAAAGCGAACTATAATATGGGAGTCGTTCCAAAGAATAGCAACACAATTGATGATTAGTTTATCATTTTTCGACATAAGTATTGAACCTTCAGAAGACAAAACAACGAATTAAATCATCCATCTTTTATCCAGCTATGCGTCAAATACCGAATTGCGCGCTTTCCAGCTTGCGCACTTCGAGTATCATCTTCTCGACGGGAATCGAAGATCACCTTCACGTTTCCTCTCCTATTTTTCCGCCACGTGCGACGAAAAAAATCGCAACGCTTCGGGGAATGTGTCCGCGGATTCACATTAAATAACTTTTATTCGAACTTGACGTCCTCCGTCCGATAATTACGCCCACCGAAGACATTTGCAGATTCGTTTAGCAAATCGAGACGATCGACGTCGTATGTATCGTCACCTCGGAGCGGACCACGTGACCCGGCGGATTTTCGGCGGCGACGCTGTGAGAGGGCGTCGTAAAGCGAGGCGACGCAAACCGAGGACTCGGTGTGTGACTTCCGCTGGCTTCCTCCCTGCCTCCGAGGCCTTCCCGTCCATACACACACGCACACAAACACACAACCTTCTCCCCCTCCCCCACCCTCCTCCACATTCGCTCCCCTACCTATCCCCTCCCCCCACCTCCTTCTACTCCTGATTTTCCCTCCTCCTGCCCAGCCGTCCATTCAAGTTCCTTGCCAGCCGACTCCCCATTCATAAAAACGTAATCGGCGCTGTGTGGAGACGGCGGTAGGTGGCAGCTGCGTCGCAGTTTTCTCTTCCCCCTCCCACGCCTCGCCTCCCCCCACACCCCTCCGCAAGCGAGTTCTGCTTCTCCCCTGCCGCCCCACCCTTCCTCTACCCCCATTTGCCCCCCCATTTCCTTCCTCCCCCCCTTTTTCCCTCTCCAGAATAATTTTTTCCT